>PDGT01000087.1:772621-801926 GCA_003671415.1 Megathymus violae
ATAGCATATAACTACATGTGTAAATATACAATACAAAATATACATTGTCATGCTAGATTGAACTTTTTCAAAATCAATTAAATTTTCTTTACAATATAATTATTGTTAATTTATATACAAACGAGGACATGGACCATCTGATGTTAAGACGTCGTGACACTAATGGCACTCTGGAACACTAACTGGAAACTCTATGGGATCATTCGTTTGTCTGACTGCCTGTCTATCACATCCAATTTTCTCCTAATAAATTGAACAGGAAAGGTAGATGTTGTCTTTTATCTGTTCCACCTATAAGGTTGGTGATGCAATGACGGACATACAATAAATAAAATAATTTTCATTGCGGTAAATAATCCACCACAAAAATAAATCCCGAAATAAGAATTCGTAGTAATAAAAGAAGCTCATGTCAAATACATGTGAGTTATCTAATAAAGGATGTTGTTATAAAGGACATTGATATGTTAACATTTTTAATGGCAATTATAGCATTGAAACTAAAAATGTTGAGTCTTCAAGAACATCATAGCAAGTCCCGTTATACTTGGAGACCTCAGGACCCTAACAAATCACTTCCTAAAAGGCACTTTACTATTATAAAATTGTAAACAGTTAAACACTCTCGTCGTTTAACTAGCGCCCCATTCGAGTGCAATAAACAACCCCAATCTCAATAACCCTCAAAAACTCAGAGTTTCAACCTGTCGCCAGTCAGAGGGGTGCGGCCCCGACCCACGACCACCCGTGGGACATTATCTAATCCGAATTAACTATTATAAAAACGAATGCATCCCTTAGATAAGGGCAACTATCAATGATTGGGATTACACTAAGTTAATTTGGTCGCGTGGCATGTTTCACCCTTATCTTCAGTTTTTGAGAGTTGTCAGTCACTCTGCAGTTGGCCGGAAGATTTTGTGTGAAAGTTTTTGCCGTTAAGTCGCAGGCTGGTCGGTTAACGCCGATAATTTTTTACCACACAGAAATCTTCAAATAATTAAGTAAAATTACAATTCGTATTCCTGATCCTGGCTTTCGACAATTTTCGTCTTTCTTCGAGATTATGACATTGTATTACATATGTAATTCCGCCAAGTTGCACCTGTTAATGTATGCATAATTTCACGTAAGTAAAATACACAAAATCACATCCTGATCTTAGGATTCTCTGTGTATATGACCATGTGTATATGACCGTGTGTAAATGACATGTACACACACACTTAAGTCACCATGGACACACACATTTAAGTCACCACAGTCAAGTCAACTATTCACCTTTCTCACTGTTTGTCATGAATCCATTCCGAAACCTTACTTTCTTTCTTTCTTCTTCTTTCCGACAACGCATCAGTGATGCCTTTGATGTTACTAATGTCCATGGGCGACGGTTACCACATACCATCAGGTGGCTCGCAACATAAAAACGTGAGTCACTTACAACTGTGCTTTAGGTTCGTCGTACAAAGTTAGGTGAATGCTGGCTTATAGATTTAATCCTTCTCCATCTCCATCCATCTCCATCGATTTAAAATTAAAATTCTAATTTGATGTAAGTATACTGTGTAGTGTAGTGTATTGATGCAGTGAAACTAAACGTCCTTTGTGATTTTTAAACTAAGTGGGTGTGAAAATAAATAGGTATTTTGGGGTCTATAATATTAATATCAAAAATGGATCACGATTCCATCGTACACTCTTCGTCGTTTTTATACGTTAGATTTAGAAGATAGCCATTATAATTTTGTATTCATCTATTGTACGATCAAGAGTGTCCGTACAATTGCCACCCCGTACTTCATAACGCAATAACAATGTTTATTCAACTACAACAGTAACCACATAAACAGTATTAAATTCATTACACGCACATTTGCGGAACTCGTAAAGGGATCACTGGATAACAATGGGGCGCTCAGATAACCTGTCACCACATCTGTTAGCCAACACTTGGAGTATTTAACACACCTCTGACCACCAGGGTAACGAGAACCCCCTGCTTTTATTTATTTTAATAATAAATCTGGGATGGAACTTAATCTGTAACTTAAATAATTCATAACAAATCTATCTAGATTTTCATCATATTCTGACTTTGTTATATGGAGACCAAACTGGTTAGCTTTGTTATCATATATTATATTAATATATTTGTTATCGCTATATAGAGATAAAATAGTGAATAATTTTGTTAGTGTTATTTCTTTACCTGTTACAGCATCACGCGAAAATAGTTACAATCGTTAAAATAATATTTTTTATTTTTATACCATATATTAAAAATCCAAATACTTAAATATACAATGCCATTTATGTAAGGAAATGGGTGTGTTACCATGGAACAGAAGATACAAGTTAATATGGAAGTTTTATCAACGGATTAGTAATTTTGTATATAACTTCTTTGCACTAGAAGGACATTTTACCTGCCTGGCTAGCTTCCGGTATACCTTCTGGAATCAACCGTGATCGTATATTAAACACAGTGTCAAAATAATAAATAACATTGAATATAATATACATAATTCTATTAAAAAGACGGTAAACAAAGCTTTGACAAAAAAAAGTCATCGCGACTGCTGCAATAAATTACTGTTACTAATTCATCAAACTAGTAAACCTAATCGCTTAAGGAATAAAATGAGGCAACCGCGAAATACGTGAAGCGCCCGATAAAAATTAATGGCAATTGTATCGAATGCAGAGTGTTTGTAAACGTAAGGCATAGAGATTCTAAAGCAAAACGAGAGTCGCTTCCTAGTAATAATATAATTTGAAATTACGAAACCAAAAATTTCATTCGATTTAATATTTAGAACGTATTCAACCATCAGGGTTCTTTTAAATTGGCGATTGTAACGTGAACAGCATTGAGGTCAATAAAGCACTCATCGCATATAAATAAACACGTAATTGGAATGCTCTGATCACAACAGCGGTTTACCACCCCGGTCTTAAGTCCCAGAGGGGTGTATTGTAGAATAGTATGGATATTCCTATGATTATAAATATTGATACGCTAGTATCCCGACAGCACTTTACTTTCATAAATGTTTACGTTTATAATTAGTAACCGTATATTAAAACTGCTACTCGTTTTTATCAGGTGTTCTCGGTTATGTAAGTCGTTCTCGGAAATCGCTTTACCTATTGATATAATCCGCATGAAAATACGTGCAGCCGTTTTGGGAGATTATTGTGTTCAGACAACTTTGCTCTCTCTATTGACGTAACTTCCAAATTCGCATGACGACTGCTGAAATAAAATCAATCATATTTTGTGATTTTAATTTATAAAAAAATATTTGAAATTACAATAATAAAATAACATTATAATAAAATTGTAAGGGTCGTATAAAATGTCCTTAATAGCCCTAAATGTTCTGTGATTAAAACTTAATTAAAAAAAATCAACAATCCTCCTTTGATTGTACCTTAATATAGACACCTGAATGTTTTAATTTAAATATATTTTTAAATATTTGTAAATCCAACCGTAAAATATTTTCAACGTATTTCGATGTAGTGACAGTTAACAAGCGAAAAGAAGATGTCGGTGTCTTCCTGGTTTTACAGATGGATGGAGGATAGACACACGCCTTTATTATTATACTTTTTTATCACATCTATCAAAATATCGCTCCAAGCATGTCCACATGTTGCTCTCTATAACGTAATTCGATTATAATGTTGGTTAACAAATGTACGAACCGCAAACATTCGGGAAATATGGTGCATGGGGTGTTTATTGCGCCGACATGATACCATGGTGTAGCATTCATTAGATGTAACTTATAAATAGATGTTGCTCATAATAAATAAAAAACGTGTTAAAAAACTGTACAATATATATGAACTAAAAAATTCAATTTGTGTTGAATCAAGTATCTGTTTTTACTGTGACTTAATTTTTTTATCTACATGGCCAGTGATGGTTAGTGTAAAGGGGTCATCGAGGCGTTGCCCGGCAAGATGGAAGTGGGGGACCTATTTATTATTGGTCCTGCTACACTGTAACCCAGACACGTGAATCTTTCATGGTTGATTCTAGAAGCTTCAAGAAAGCGGGAAAGTACCCTACCACCATTCGCGTGTACCGTGGAGATTAACTGGATAAGACGGAGCGCCTAACAACCGCTCGCTGTAGCCTCGTCCACTGTTTACCATGGTGCACCACTAGCTGGGGATGTCAGTTTGGGCTCAGTGATAGATGGAGCCCGTTACAACTTAACAACTTAGCTAAGTAGGTTACCAAAGTATTGATAATATATATCAAATTCTACTTTTTTCTTCCAATAGACTAGAAGAATATAGTCTATGATTCACACGTTTGGCGGTAACAGAAGAAGCGATACAAAAGCACGCCAAAAAGTAGTAATACTTAAGTTGAGCTGCATGAAGCCTCTTGGTCTATAACGGAGCCCTATCATAAGCCAACCTCACCCCTTCGTAATGCAGCCGCTAAGAATCGAACGAGACTATAAACTCAGATCCCTCTTGTTGGAGTTTTGATC
Source organism: Megathymus violae (assembly GCA_003671415.1). NCBI lineage: Eukaryota > Metazoa > Arthropoda > Insecta > Lepidoptera > Hesperiidae > Megathymus > Megathymus violae. The sequence continues at coordinate 777,139 of PDGT01000087.1, forward strand.
TCGAATTTACACCTGTGGTACTCTAGCATAGAAGTACGATTTGATTTTAAACTTATATTATCGCGGTAATTATACTAGTTAACCGAAAACTAATTGCCTCTTTGCCCGCCACTTATATAATATATTCCAATATAATATAAGTAAAAAAGTTGTGACCTTCTGTCGATTATCAAGCAATTACTGAATAATAAATACCTAATTGAAACTTGAGATCGTTAATTATATTTACAACATAGTGTTACTATAAAAAATATGTTGAAAGATTTCTAAAATCGGATTACATTGGATCAAACAGGGTGGTCATTGAGTTAAATCAACATTGTTATGATGTATAGGTGTGTGAATAATTTTCGAATAAAATTTATCTTCTTTCAGTTCATCATCATCATCATCGTCATCTCAGCGAGACAACGCCCACTGCTGGGCATAGGCCTCCCCCAAGGATCTGCACAACGATCGGTCCTACACTGCCCTCAGCCAGTGGCTACTCGCAACATTCACCAGATCGTCAGTCCATCTCGTTGCGGGTCTACCCACTGAATAAAATAATAAAAAATCTTACAGTTAAACGAAACAAATAAAAGTTTTCGAATTACTCGCATTCTTTATAAGCACATAATTCTCTCATACTGTCACAAGCCTCTCGATACGCTTTGGATTGAGTCGTTTTTGCGTCCAACAAAGCCGGGACGGCGATAAGTTACCTTGAAACAACCGTATAACTAAATTACGCCAACAGGACCATCTATAAAAACGTAACCCGCTGAGCTTAAACTCGGAGCCTACGCTACAGTAGCGCCCCCCGCTGTTACGATGATAAAAAATCGACATTCATACACTGTGGTGGCAATCGTAATAATGATTTGAAAGTAGGTTTCCAACACGAGTGACCTGTGTTCGAATTATGTACTTACGGTAACCATATAGAAATACTTTTGTAACGTTTGAATAATATAATTGATAATTCTTCATCACTTTTGAGGGGAAATTTCTCTATTCTCATCGATAATGCGACAGACTTAATAGTATTTTTTAAGCGATTTGTATGCCTAATTAGCGAATAGTCGAGCAGAATATTCCTTCAATTTCACAAATTCCTCAATTAAACAAGAACTTTTGGCATATTAAACTTTAGCTAAATCGTTTAATAGCCTAATTCTTTTTTTTATGTTGTAAAGTTAACAGTTACAATTTAGTTGTGGTAGCCTCTAATGCTAACATTTTTAAAATAGGTTCAACTCTAGAAAGCAATGTCTTATATTAATATTTAATTGTCGGTGAGTTTTGAGTGTGATCAATTCACCATTGTGTAGTTATTGAGGGCCTTATTATATATCTACACCATATATTATTTTGTGTTGGCTGACCTTTCTGATGGTAAAAAAAAATTCTAATAGGTAACGCCGTTCCAGACATCAAACACACACAAAATTTGCACTGCCTCTTTATAATATTAGTAAAGACTAGTTGTTCGCTTTGGAATATTCTGTAGATGCAGATCCATTTCATCAAAATCTGTTCAGTGGTTTTAGTGTAACAGACAGCTGTTAAACAGAGATACAGACAAAAATACCACAGTGTTCATAACAAAGTCTACTTACGTTATAATTTGCAAAAAACATTCGTTGGACAGATTTGACCCGGTTACAATTTTATTATCAGTTTTGATTGTACAGCAGCATCAGTCAATCTGAAATGCAGGCAACAAGGCGAAGATAACGAGTTAAAAAAGTAATGTAATGTCACATATTTTATAATAAACCTAACGTTATTGCAAATTCATTGTTTTTTTTTTCTTGCACTCTAACACCCGAACAATTTTAATCTCAATCACTACGTTCCATTTCGATATGTGCTTTTCTTACAGTTAAGCATATATCGATATAAATGGATGCGAAAAATTTTCTCCACGTTCAAACAACTGACGAACAGCACCTGTATTAATGTTTAATGAAACAGATATATTTAATAAGAATGTTGTCTATGTCAACAGCTGACGAACGAACTGACTAGTGACCCGATGCTGTGCCACCACTTACGCCCACCATCATAATATGATCGTATCATACAATCACCGCCATCTATCGGCATCCGTAATAACAAAGACATTACAGAAAAGATCGTGAAGATTCAATATATTACCTACCTCTCAGAAGCAGGAGTTTCAGCACCTCAAACATTAAACGATTGATAGAAGAGAGATCTTTGCCAACCAGGCTAACAGAGAACCATATCATGATGGTACAAAGACCGGCCAATTCGGAATTCCAAGAGTAGTGCACGAACAAAAAAAGATGATTTGTATGAAGTCTAATACATCTTAAAATTAAGAATAAGTTCAAAATATTCACACACTCACACTCCCACACTGTTTCCCTGTATTGCAGGTATCTTGAATCTTGTATGAATATGACATCATGAACATCCATAATCCTAGAACAAATATTTATCTGTTACATAAATGTATGAAAGAATCGAACCCGGGACCCTTCGCTCGCCAGGCACGGCCGAAACCACGAAAACGTGCGTTAACATTATTCGATTTAAAAAAACATGCCATTTTAAAATCAAACAACCTAATAAATTCTGACTCGTTATTAATACGACAGAGGAACTTTGGCCACCGGCAGAGGTTCCTAATGCAGTTGACAAAAAATAAAGTTATATCGACCCCCTCGGAAGGGCGCCGTAATACTGACGTCACCGGCTCGTCAAGGGTGCAACTGCAGGGGGTGAGATACCCTGGATCGTCCTTTTTATAACTTTGTTAAATTTTTAATTATCACAAACTTTTCAAAAGCTTGTTGTTTTATCAATTTTAACAATATAAAAAGTGTCATCTAAGTAGTTTTAATATCAATCTTCTAAAAGGAGCCCTGGGTTCGTATCCTACAAAGTTAAATGCGTGTAAGAAATAAATCATCATTGGCTTCGGTTAACAAAAACATTATGAAGAAATCTTCATACCTTTGAGTGCTCCATAGATAATGTTTTCAATATTAGAAATCTTTAAATCCCCGTTTGCCCAGCGTAAATGACTTATGATGTTTATCCCCCAATTTGTGATATTAGCCCAGCAATGAGACGGTTATGAGTTGTGATGATGAATAGTTAATATTTTACATAAAAAAGGCTATTACATTAAAAATTATGAGAACAGATGTCATCAAAGTTAGACATCTGTAAAAATTTGTCGATGATTTTCGACAATCTTAATATATTAACCACGGACCATCGCAATGAGAGCCGCAACACGAAGAAAACCGAAGATTGCCGAGAGCAAATAAATTATATCTGTTTAAATTTAAAACGGTAGAAGCGAATAAAAATATAATTTATTTTACATGCAGCAGACTGCGATATACTATATATTGTGATGCGATGCTAGTAGTAGTTGACAGTTTGCTGATAAAAAACAAAATTATAATGGACCCCCAAAACAAAGCGGAGGGTTATAATATCGACCCTAGCGGGGGGCGTGTTGCCACCCAGCCCACTGTCATCACGTCTGTATGAAGCCGATGTTATTTTATAGATTGTCAATGGAAGAATTTCTAAATATAGTGGACGTATTTTTAATATCCTTATATTAATTAAACTAAATAAATTAAATTATTATACTACTGTACATATGTACGTATGTAAGTTATTATATGTAAATAAATATTTTCACTTAATTGGGCATCGGTGTGTGCTGTAAGCATATATCCATCTATCCTCGAGTCCAAGATACTTCTTCTGTTCAGAGTGCAGCCTACTGAATAACGAACAAAGTAATACTTCGTTCCTCATCTTGGTGGTGACTAGGTACTGTACCGTCTAGATTTTGTCGATGCTATTATTACATTGTAGCAGGGTATATTACCTACCTGGCCATCTGACACCCTTTTAGAATGAACTGTGACATGTTTAAAGTGTTTTGGTTGCAGTGGGAGTTGCAGGATGAATTAAAATTAAAATGCGAATCTCGCGTTTCCTTTTTGACTGTCAACAAGGCAGCGATGTCTTTGGTCACCAAAGATTACAAGAAATACTTATTCACATCTAACCCAAAAACAGTTTTGGAATTTAAAAGTGTTAGGTTCAAACTTGGTTCATCCAAACGATTTTCAAACCAGTTGGCTGTGACTGCTCCGAAGGATAGATGTCAGCGTGATCTTAAACTACCTTTTAGGTAAACTAATAATATTTTGGTTTTTGCGCCGTATAATTTGTTTAAATTTAAAGTTACCATCCTATTCACTCCAAGACTCAGTTACAACTAAATCAGTATACGCCTGTTTAAAGTCAAGGCATGAGAAACGTCGGACCGTCAAAAATACAAAATTGCTTGACACAAGAGGTAGGAGTGTTCGTAAGTGTTCTTCCTTCACTACATATGAAGCAGTATCTGTTTGAGCTCGACAATCTTTAAAGGGGCTTAATAATTTTTTTGTGGTTTAATCAGTAGATGATAATTTGTTCACAAGGCAGGTTTTGGTATATAAGACAAAAATTTAAAAAGAATGATACGATAAAACGCCTGATGTAAAATAATAATATCGTTTTTGAAAGACCAGCCCTGTTTATTAGGCCTCTTATTTCAGTCAAGGCATACTCGGAACCACTCGAACGTTATGAGTCAGACATCGTTAAAGTTTGATTAAGAAGACAAATCCATAATTTTTAATAAATATTTATTGAAAATTGAGTCGGTAACCCCATATCAGGAGACAATTATTACTTCATTATCGATCTATTAATGTCCGGTCACCGCAAGCCTTGGATCTCTAAAACGTCGCAAAGCTTATCGGCTTAAATCAACACATCTTAATTATCTATGTCAATCGTTTTGCACCTTATACTGTACAACTTAGATGCCAACTAGTAGTAAAGGACAGTCACGCAGCATTTGTTTTTTCCAAAAAAGATTTACACACCATTTAACTTAAAAAGTGACCGACGACTCGGAAGGTACGGTCGAGATAAAGAAACAAAGAACTTAGATTCGAAGTGGTCATTTTAGTGAGAGGAATAGGCCAATTTGAGATATACTTTTTTGAGCAGACGCAACTGATCAAAGGTAAATAGTTATCGTAACCCTTGAAAATATTTAACGTAAAAAGGCCAAGAAATCTACAATCTTAAAAACTCACGGTTCATTCTAATATACGTTAAAGTATTGTGAAATACACTACACGTGCGAGTATTGTCTAAATTTGGGTGGTTAATCTCCAATAAGACTAATAAGGGACCTAAGGCCATAGCATCCGTTGTTCAGCAATGCCCCACAAGCTTAAGGTTAGCTGGAATAGGTTTAGCCCCTAGCCTGAATATTCATATAATGAATGAAACATCGCAACTAAAAAATTTACCCAACAACTACCACATTCGTTGTATAAGTCGTTTTACACTTTTCAGTAAGGTTATAATAACCTAAGTATATATTGACTTCAATTTAAATTTGTAATGTGTAATGTTTTGTTTATTTAATTAATTTATATTTAAATAATTGTACATGTTAATAAGTGTAAATGATCTGAATCAATATATACTGCTCACTTGAGAACGGCTCGGCTAACTTGAATATTTTTTGTTTGTTCGTAATTGTCAGGACTAGGTTTGTATGAAATAAATTTCTTGCAAAACTGATTGCAAAGTCAGAAATCTGAAGGGTGTTTTTGGGGGAAAAATATAACACTAAGGTTTTTAATTTTGTGCAATAAAATTTTCGATGTACTGATTGATTGACTGATAGATATTGTACAGCCTAAATCATTACTGATAGAGGCGTGTTATAAATAAATATACTTAAAGTTTCTTTACTAAACGCAATTCTAAGTTTTCCATTAAATAATACCTATAAGCATAAAATGAATAACCATAACGTCCTCAGTCTTTTTATGACTATATTTATTATATTTTACAGTATTGTATTTACCCCTATACCATTTGTATCGGTTTTCAACACCTGCAACGTGTAATTAAATATAAAATTGTAAAAAAGAAGTCTAAAAGGCTCTCAAAATACGAATCATTTTATCAGTAAAAATCTTTCCAAATGATAGATAAACCAAAATTGTAGCATAGCTCAAATCTAGCGTACCGTGCAGCATCGGTTCCATTCACAGAGACATATTCCATACCCGCAGGTGCGTGAAATAATGTTTGGTCAAATATTTGGATTTGATAAGGTTCTATTGATCATGATTAAAATGTTCTATGACAATATAGTTCAGCTGACCGAGTAAGGTAAAATAGACTTGGAGTGATAGGTTAATTTGGATAATCTATATCTATACTACTAAATACTATGTATAAATCTGTTATGCCAGTCTGTGTGCACATTCAATTTTTTGACAACTTTCATAATAAATATTGGTTTTGTGACTCACATCAATTTGATCATTTAAAAAATTTTTATCTTAATGAATATTGGTATGTAGTGATTGCACATATGATAAATATAAAATATCAATAAGTATCGTTAGATGTCCAATAAATTCAAATAACGTTATAATAATCATGAATATAATAATTAACTGTTCAACCCGAACGAAGGCAGAGGGAGCCGCTAGTATTAATATTTAAGAGATTAAAAATATTAAATTAAATAGTGAGACTTTTGAATTTAAGCCGACCGACTCTCTTATACGATTTAGCGATTAAAATAATTCTTGCATACGAAATGGCTTGTTTCCATGTACAGATCCGACTTACGTACAAAAATATCAATTTACTTGTTTAAACAAGAATAAAATAGATAAAATTGATTACAATGACAGAAAATGTTGGAAAATAATGTTTATTAAACCTAGTTGTTTCCTTTTTAATCGAAATTTTACATAATAATTGGATCACAACGTTGTCCACAAAAGCTCCACTTCATATTTTTAATACAGAACAGTTTAAATTAGGTGACAAAGCGCCTTTATCTTTATTACAGCAACAGCAGATCTAGCATCATTGCTAACTTTTTATGTAAGTACGCTTAATGAGCAACCACCACCGTACATGGACATCAATAACACCACAGAAATCATCACTGATGCCGGCTAAGAAGTCTAGAAGAGGGTGGTAGGTAGCAGGTAAAGAACTGTATCAACATGCACGAGCACCGTTAGATTAATCTGTGGAGTAGATACAGAACTCAACGACCAACAACAGAACCTGGAATAATTTCCTTATTAGGTACTAATCAGGGTGCACCACAAGCTGGATAAATTGGCTCCAATTTATGGGTGAATTAAGCCCCGTACTTTTTATACTTCAATTATAGAGAATATCGTGATACCCGCATATGTATCTTTTTTATAAACGCACGAAGTTTATAGAATACAAAACTAGAAAATGTGTTCGTATACATATTGCAATTGTTTCGTAATGATGACGTAAGAAGTTATGAAATTTGCTTTATTGTGTAATGTATTTTAACTACGATGCAGTGACAAGAAATTGTAGTCGTGACTCCACAATTTCGAATGGACAAAACGACTATCTACTGGAGTCATTACGTGACTTACAAATACATATATTAGCACACCTCCCAGCTTCTACGACTCGTTTTCTTGGTATCCAGCCTGCAAATTTTACACTTATTAAAAATATTTACCAACAGCACACCGTAAAAACCGTTTGTGAAAAGTAAAATATACATTTGAAACTACCTTCTTGCTACAAAAAATACTCATGCCGTAATCAAAATGCTTGTTTGTCATCTTGAATGTTAAATTACTATTGAGATACCTAGTTAGAAAACTTAGCTCAATAGCATTTTTTCTTTTTGTTTTTTAATGCTGTGTATATACATATTATCCGACTGAGATAACCTCGTGCATGTAAACTCTGAAAATCGGCACAAACACAGATGTTGAGGCTTTAATGGAAGCTGCATGTAAGAAATGAAATTAATTTTACTGTCGCTGTGATCCAATACCATCAAATAAATATTCATTCACAGTTTAACGGTGCCCACTTACCTAATCATGACGGCCGTCTATTAACTTTGACAGAAAAAGTAAAAATAATGAAAAAACATTATACGGAGCTTATATATAGGTACGTCTAATTAATAGGTTTACTCGTAGAATTGAGCGCGTCCCCGAATGATACAATCAACATTCATTCAATTCAAGCAAGAATTGGCTGGACATTCACTGCCGCTACAATGAATTAGAACAATATAAACAATATAGACAGCGTTTATTATCAAATTTTCAAAAAGGAATAAGTAAATACAATACAGTATACAATACAGTAAATACAATGTGTGTGTCTCTCTATCTGTCTACTATACTGATACTGATATCTGATAATCTGAACACCTGGTACGCGCTGATAATCAATTCTCATCAATACACAGAATAACTCGCGACAAACATTACATGCAAGGCATAAACATAAAAGCAAATTATAAACCATAATAAAAACGAGTGATAACAATTTCCAGTGCAGTTAATATCTATGAACTTAAGGATCGTATTTCCCGAAGAGAAGCGAGGGCGGATTAAATAACGATAAAAGAAGGTGATTTGATTACGAATTAAATTTAGAACTAAATCTGCATTTGAAAAACGAGAGCTGTACGTGTATTGTTTACACTAGATGCATAATAAAATCTGAGAGTGGTTTAGATCAAGTGGACACGTTGAACTCACGTTGAATTTCAATATGAAGCGATTTTAAAAGATATACTCGTAATGAAGAGAAAGTTTTGTCGTTATTTTCTAGGAACAAAATTTCATAAATATTGTGTATCACAAATTAACTAGTCGATTTGCTTCAGAAAACCTCTGCCAATTATTGTTTTAAGTATGGGATTATTAGTTCGTTGACTTATGTTGACTTGCGGTACGCACCCACCCATCCAACTCCTATCTGCTTCCGAAGTGTAGCTCGACCGGTCACAGAAACTAGATTTTTACATGTACAAATAGTAATCGCAAGCGAAATAATCATTGCACATTTGTATAATATCTTTATCAGGGATAATTTTTTTCTGATGTCATACACCCTTTTCGTGAATCAGTGTATCCATTGGCAAAACCCGCATGAAAACCCTGGCTGTAGTGTTCGTGATTGTTGCGCTCAAAAAGAGAGCCGGAGAATTTGTTTTATACTATATAAAACAAATTTCAAATGGAAAAATATTTTTAATTACCCTCCGCATACACATGAACTCACAAAATTCTAACTTTGTCTGTGTTCATATCATCTGCAATACAGGGAATCATAATGTGGGGAAGGTAGTTCTATTTATTTATTTAAGACGGAAAGTTTATTTATTTATTTTAATCGGTATTACCTGTATTATAATATAAATTTTAATTATTAAAACTTCGGTACATTTCACGTCATAAACCTTTTGTTGATGTTGATATTCAAATTGCATCAGATTCTTGTTATTAAGTAGCAAACTGCCATCGGTTTGATTCAGGAAAACTTTGCCTTAAGCTTAGAAATAGCATCTACATTGTTTTAAATTAATTTACAACCTTTTTTCTAAGAGTTTCCAAGATCAGCGCGCAGAAACACCAAGACAAACAGACACAAATTCTAACAACTATTGTTTCGGGTTCTATAGCGTTAATAAAGACCCCTAATGAAATTAATTCTGATATATCCTTTATGTAGAAAAAGCGAATAGTAAAAATTTTATTATATGTATAGATATAATTATAAATGTACATTAAATCGAACTTATTAATTTCTATTATTATTTAAACAACAAAAAATATACTTTAAATGGTATAACTTATAATTATTTCTTCCAGACAACATAGAAGAGAAGAAATATTAAGTTAATTGAGAGAAATAAAAAGAAGTTTATTTTATTCTTCTTTATTCCATACACATAGGTATATAAATGTATTTAATACATGAGACATTTTTACAGTAATCAAAACGACAAATAAGCCCGTAAACTACTCGATGATAGTGACCATCCATCACACCTGCAATAGCACTGACATCACGAACTCATTACCGGCCACAAAGGAAGCTGTAAAAAAACCTGTTTGTTGACTGGTTCTTAAATATCCATATTGTTAGGTACAGACGCTTAACCTAACATATTTTTTGAATATTAAGGTATAGAAGAATATATGAATGACAAAAAAAACCAGGAAATAAAATCGCCGTAACCTATTTCGCGCAGGTTAAAACTTACATTGTTGTTGTCATATTATATTAATTTAAAAAATACGCTGTGGGGTGTGTTCGTTGTTTCTTCTCTTCAATGTTAAAACACATAGACATATTGTAGAAACAAAAAATTCTGTTCACAAATGTATTTACAAATTACCTAAATTATGAAATAATTTTGGATTTTTCGTCAGTTTGAACTCATATAGCAGTAAAACCACCGGACGTATTTTGATCATTCCTGGCAAATATTGAACAAAATTTTGGATACTTTCCATTCAGGTCAATGGAATGTAATTTTCTAGACTGAAGCGAGAGCACGTTACTGGTTGTAAATAAGATTGTTGACGTCACTTCTACACATTCGATACTCTGCACCTACAGGTGTAAACTGTCCTCGTGGAGCGCAACACGCGAGCACATACTGAACTCATATAGACAAAATTAACTAACTTACTAAATATAACAGCGACTGGAATACCTTAAATATAACTATGTATAGCTATATATATAATTGCAGCCATGGCATACGAGTATGAACGATACTCGTACATTAAATCGAGATCATTTATTACTCATTACCGACGACCCCCGTAGCTTATCGAGCGCAGGGTCCCGGGTTCGATTCCCGGCCGGGGCAGACATTTATGTGAGAAACAAATGTTTGTTCTCGGGTCCTGCGTGTTCATCGTACGACGTCGTATTCGTGTACGGCCATGCCAAACGCAACACAGGGAATGGTGCGAGGGTGTAATTGTGGGAATTTTTATTTATTTTATTGTTCTTCCATAAAATTAATTCTTCGCCACCAACGCATCGGTGCTTTGGTTTCTCTGCCATCTATAAACGGTGGTGACTTCCCATCAGATGGTTCATAAGCTTCACGCGGTCGGTTCACATACAAAAGAACCACTAGGTAAAAAGATCTGTCCGTTTGTGCTTGTAATAACTTCTTCAAGGACAGGTGTAGACTATACAAACAAACATCGCGGCCCGTAAACGCATCGTTTTATCTCTATAAACGTTCCCTTTTGTATTTCCGCCCCTAAATGACCCATTTCACCCCAATCAACCCCTAGGAACAATCTAATCACGTGATTAATTCAGTTGATAGCGTTGATCGCAATGTAAAATAGTTTATGAAGACCGATACATGGGGAGATAATGTTTTAATTCGACCAAAGGTTTTGTTAATACTAGTTATATGCCGTGGTTTTGTTCATAAAAGTTACTTATTATTGAAACACTATTTTGATCAGACACCATGAAACACTTATAAAATAATGTACCTACCCAGATTTCTCGTGCTAAAACTTTATAAATATATATTTAGATTTAACTCAAAAAGATAGTTGTTTGTGTTAAATGCATCATTTAAACGAACTAGCTAGCATAATTGAAAATATTTTTAAAAAGAATATGTTAATATCACATTTAAGTCGTATTCTCATCAGTCCTCTCATGGGTGTAGAGCGAAGATGTGTGTTTTGTTAACTTTAATACAATACAATTATATCTTATCGTGCAAAAACAAAATATACAGAAAAACTTAAAGGGTTAATATTTGGTACAAAAGTCGATGCTTTTATTAATTAACGATACCTACCAAACGACCACAGAGTGTGCGCTGGAATTGTTTCGAACAATTCCCCCGTCGCCGTTCCTCCATCGAACAACACGACGTACGGCGGATATCCATCCTTGCGTCGAGAACATCCCGCCCCTGCGGTCGACGTGGTTTGCTACGTCATTCTTTATGCGTACTGCAAAGGACGCAATAACTTGCCTGCGTCGGTGCTCCTGGCGACGTATGACGTGGGAGTCTTCAAGAGAAGAGTGAATAGGTTTTTATATGTAAATACATCGAACATCTTGGACCTTATCACCATTTACTATCAGCTTTCAGGTGGGGTTATTGTCAAGCATTAACTAATTTTTTGCAAAAAAAAAATACAATACATACTTAACAATAATAATAATAATAATAATATAAATAAAATATTACATTTTATTATCTGAAAAAAAAAGGAAGGAAAAGAACAACTAATTGACTTCCATGAACAAACTAATACGGCCTTTATATGTATATTAATACGTTTTATAGCAGGGTACAGGCTCCAGTGTTGGATACAACAACAAATTCATAGAAACGCTAAAGAAACAAAAATACTTACCATTTCTTATATTAAGTTATATATTTTATACATTGGGTGTAGCGAAATTATTTTATTTTAATCTGAGATGCCTGTGATGTGTTCGAATGTAACAAATCAACATTTCTTAAAAAAATAATTATCAAAGCAAATAGCTACTCAAATATTTGTACTCGAAATTAATACTACCAAATTTAGACAAAGAAGATGTTTAAGTAATTTCATGTTATATTGAAACCTATACATTTAATTAATAAATTAAAAACAGATCGAGCGGCTTTTTTACACTAAAACAATATTTACCGTCCATTGGTATGCAACTGGTGCAAGCGCCCTATTCAAATCAGCGGAAACCACCCTTGTAAACAAATAGATACTTCAAAATTACTTTTCATCCAGATGTCTCAAGCGATAGATAAAATCGTCGACCACGATAAATTTCCTTTGGATTTAATTAACTAATCTAAAGACAAATTGGGAGGATCAGTTTAGATACCAAAGACAATGTTTTTTCAATCCAAACAACCAAATTAGACAATATATTTTACTTAATTAGTCTCATTTATTTCTACAGCCTCTATGTATGTATTCTAAATTAATAAAAAAAATGGTTCACACACACCCCCGCACTAGGATTCCCTGTGTTGCGGGTGGCATGGACGTAGACAAATATAACATCATAAACCCACCCGCGACCAGAGGACAAACATTTATCCGTCACATAAACGTCTGCCCCGGCCGAGAAAAAACCCAGGAGCCCGCGTCAGGCCGAGTCACTGCCAACTGGGCTACGAGGTCTTGTCTTTTTAACGCATGTCATTGGTCGCTATGATTGTGTCTAAACATGTATGGGTTTTATAGTAATATTTTTGGAACTGAACAGTCGTACTATACTTTATTTACATCAACAATCTATTAAAAACAATAACACAATTTATAGATACTGTACTGGGTCTATTTATAACTAAAGTACCAAAATGATCAATATGTCATATTTTTTTTTAAAGTGCAAATTGTGAAGGATTGCCTCGTAAGTGTAACGCAAATATACAATAACAAGCTTATCTAAAAGCATTTTACCGTATTTAAAGAGCCTCACTTACTCAATCCGCTAATTTAAAATGGCAAAACTATCGTTACCCAATAAGTTATATACGTATGTATGTAAAGTATAGGGAAAGTACAAATTTAATTATAATCATTTTAGAAATTATTTGGAAGAAATTTATGCTAACTTGGTTCACACTTTCTGATCAACAAATCTACAAAGTTAAATTAGAAAAGCGTATCTGGTACTCTCATGCAGGAAAAATTGTCAAAAATCTGATCACCGAAAATGAAATAAATATCTGATAAAGCCAAGAAGAGTTGAACTTTTAGAGATATTGAAATGCCGCCTTAACAAAAATTAATTATAAATTTCGTTTACGAACCATTTTCTGTAAGCATATAACAAATATGTAAAGTGATGGAATGTGTCAGATGGAATACTCAGCACTCTATACTACTATTATAAAAAGAAAAGTGCGAATTTTGAGTTTGTATATTGCGGAGCGTCAACTCCGAGGCATCTATTTGAAAAACAATTCTACCATTTGAAAGGTACATTATTCCGAATGTACATATACTATATATCATGTATAACCGGAATTATGATTATATAGACTTTATTTTATATTATTTAAATAATAGTATGAATTATAAATAAATTGTATCTACTGAGGTAGATAAACAATTGTTCAATCCGAAAGAAGCTGAGGCAGGCCGCTAATATTATAGTATAATACAATAATAATAACCAGTGACAGCCTAAAGGTTTGGATGAGCTTCCGCATACATTCTAATTAGAATCCTGCAAGCACCTCTAATTTTTCAAATAATGTTCGTACCACAAATTAATTATCACCTGATTTGGTAAAGGAAAACCTCGTGAGGAAATCGGCATTTCAGAGAGTTTTTCCTAATGAACTCACAGGTGTGTGTAGTCTGTCAATCCATAATTAGCCAGTGTGGCTTTAACTCCTTTCATTGTAAGGCGACCAGAGCCCAGCAGTGGGACAAATTATGGGCTGGAAATGAATCAAATGAATGATGAATCAATTCTAAAAAATCCTCAATTCATTTCATCCACATTTCTTCCATAGCTAATGCTCCAGTAAGCACCATTCACTTCTAATGAAAACAAAAACAAATAAGTGAACATAACGACATAAGTAATAAATAAAGCTAAATTAACCATACCACTATCGACGGGTAACAATAGTTGTATACAACCGGTTCTGTTATGCATTACATGAATGTTAAAATTACATAACCAATCGGGTTTTAACGCAAATCCGATCTTAAACTTTAACAAGACAATATGCTACTAACCAGTTTCAACTGTACGAAACTACTGTTACGAAAAGATAATCGAGTTACCGGTACAGACAGCCTCATCATGAACCAGCCCATTCGTGGATATTAAAATTTGTGTCGCACAGCCAACGTCAAAATTGAATACTCAATATCATACCTAATATTATATAAATACATAGCAAAACTTGATTATTCTGTATATTTCGAAATTTATTCTCGTTCATGATCTGTATTTATTATATACTACTATTATAAAAAGAGAGTGCAAATTTTTGTTAACTTGGTATATGGTGCTTGGTATATATGCGAAAAATAAACTTGGAAACCGCGGCACCTATTGAAAATTTTTTGGTACATTGCCATACTTTGGTAATGTACAGCCTGAATTCAAACTTGGATCGAAATTGGACAGTTTCAGATTGATATATTATAACGAAAATTTTCATTTCTTTACTAAGTAACACTTCATAGTTATTATGGACACGACAGCAACTGATCTGCAGTCTAACTTTGTTAACTGAACCCCATACAGAACAGTATTATTAGACACTGATCAAAAAATTCTAAACATTGGTTCAGCTTCGTTTCCAAGTTTATTTCGAAAATTTTTATCCAAGAAAAAATCGACGCGAAACGAGAAAAGACCACGCGAAAGACACGGCAGATCTGGCACTGGCAACCGATAAACAGTCTATTCAGATAAATCATTACATAGCATTCATTGATTGTACTGTATATAGCGTCTTTCACTGCGACGGGATCGAGTCGAAAACTCTGCGCAACTCTTATATTTCGATCATAAAAATACTTAAGTCATCTAAGTTAAGTACGTTTTTCCGGATTGCATATGTAATAAACTATTTAAAACACTATATTTATTTAAATTACATGTTGACCGCGTGTGCTCAGTTGCAAAATGTTTTCGAAAGCCGTGCGGCCGTTAGTATGATGTATGTACATCGATTCACAGACAAAGCTGTCTATTCTTTAACTGTATTTCATTGCATTAAAGCGTAAACAAATATGTTACAAAGTTATACCTGTCCAATCGTAATTGAAGAAAAGTCCTCGAATGGCGTCCACGCCTTAGTAAAAGCAGTACAGGACGCCTCCCGATCAGGTGGAATCATGACCTGAAGAAAATAGCTGGGAGCCGTTGGATTCAGAGAGCACAGGATATGTCGGAGTGGCGCCAACTAGGGGAGGCCTTTGTCCAGCAGTGGACTGTGAACGGCTGATAGGTAGATTGATAGACCCGTAATTGTTCAAAGAAATGTTAATTTGTTGCTGCAAAATGATTTATGTGTTTATTTGAATTACATAAACATCGATTCGAATATTTAAATAACAGCATTGCAAAAAAATAATATTAAATAAGAAATATTTGTAAATAAAAATTAACTTATTATTTTTATAAATACCAAATATCCCGTCCTAGCTTCGCTTCAGAATATAATATAATAATAATTAAAATATATAATAGTACACCCTATTTCTTTCTCTTTTAACTTTAACCCCTACTTTAAATAACACTGTAGGTTGTCTAGAAGAGATCGCTAATAAGTGATAACACTGCCTGTTCTACCTACCATAAATTTTATACCTTTGTGATTCTATACAATCTAATAGTGTACAATAAAGGATCGTATTGTATTGTAAGTAGTAGTGTTTATTTGGATATATTATTTGTTTATTGTATTATTTATGAGACGTTTTATATTTTGTTCTTATTTATCCAACACGTTTAAACCTCCATCGTAAACGGCTATATATTAGCGTGAATCGCATGTAAATCTGTGCAGTTGCGTCTCTGTGTACCGCATTCGAACCGACATACTCGTTCTATATTTTATAGTTTATTTATATTGCAAACTCGTATTGCTTTCGCCCAGTCTCTAATCTCAATTGGTGCTAACTAAACCAATAAATACCTAATAATAAGAACGGTCGTATAAAAATCGTCTAATGAATGGCATACCTGATTGATAACAACAAAGTAACCCGTTAACATACTTCCTACTATAACACTTTATAGTATCGCCGAACGGCTTGCATCACAGATTAAATATTACCGATGATTATTATCTATTTACATCGCTATCCACTTCTATCCGATGTTATAACATATCATTATATAGTATTAAGCACAATACCTTATCTGTCTGAACGCGATTTTCTCGTGCAAACAACTGCACAACTGTGTAAAAATAGAAAATTTAATGATTTCTGATGATAACGTGCGATAATTGTTTTAGTTGCAGTTCGTTTTTGTGTATGCAATGATAATATTAATAAAACACATCTATTAAAATAAGCTTCGGACACATTTTTTGAACAGACGAAAGCTTCAAATTCATTAAATCATATAGGTGTGCTGTGAATACTCTTATTCAATAAGGTGCTTTAACACTAAGAAGAAAAAACGGCAAAAGAAACTTCTCAGCACAAATTTAAAACAATATATTATAGCAATTACCAAGTAAGTTTAAACCTGCGCGGAACTGGTTTCGACACTATTGTTTCCAGACGGTCTTATCGTTAATATATTCATATATAGATACTATAATATCCATTTCCTGTAAGCTGTGCTTAAACGCGTCTCTTAAAAGTTCCAATGGGTAACTCGCGTATCAACTTCGGAACCTTATTATAAAAACGAACTCCAAGCTCTATAAAATTTTTGAAAATGATATGAAGACGTAAACAAATTATGCCTATTTCTGTTTCACGATTGTGTATATCACTTTTCTTGTAATACATATTTTTTTAATAAATACTATTTATACTTCCTCATAAAATCCATAGTTCATTCTAGTTTCCCTACTTATGTATGCATTTGTTGCATTAGCTACAAAAAGCAATTATATATCATAAAAACTTACGTAGTTATCTATCTTTCATCTTTTTCTCTACCGGAAAATATAGGCTTTGTGTGACACAAAGTATTGATTGATATTGATGCAAGTTAAAAATATGATGTAATAAAATTACATTTATTTATACCAACCATAAAATTATATTTTAGTCTATATAAAAAAAAAGTCAAGCTACATAACAATTTTCGAAATTAAATTTATTTCACTGATCATCACACCTCATCAATGATTTGTAGATAATATATTGCGAGATGTTTATTACCAGTAATAAATTATTAATAAAATAATAAAAGTGGTATTGAGGATGTTATAAGTATGCAAATATTTCTACTCCATTGCATGGATCATAAATAGTAATATCAACCTTAAGCGCTACGTTAAAAAATCTTGTGAGTTCCCTTAGACGATAAAGTGAAGCCACCATCATTCCTCAACCACGCTATCGAAGTTTTCTATATTCCTTGCCTAGTTCTGAACATAGAGCAATTGAAGCACAATCGTTTCCGAAACACAATCACTTAGACTGAATCCCTCTTTGAGATCATAACTAAATTGATGACTAATATGTAAATAGAATACGCTTAACATAAAAATAAATAACCTCAACTATCAGTTTCTTCGTTATTGAAGAGATCTCAAGCGCACTCCATTACGTTGACTTCCATACAATTTGGTGGTATGGATTAACATCTACCTCAAAGACTTCACTAACGCGTGGTCAATGTGAAACAGTGAATACGATTATTTTCCGTTTTCCAAGTCTGCTGTCGAATAACGTTAAAGAAGTTTTACTGTCGATTGTTACAAGCACAAGAAACTAACCAAGCATGTAAGAACCTAACCATACCTTACAAGTGTATTGGGATTAAGCAGGATGTGCCGAGCCCAGTGGCTTCCAACAACGTTATATGTAGGTAGTGTGCATCACGAGACTAGAGATTGTTTTGGATTTAATGATGGCTGGATCTCTTAAACATCGCCAGACCCTGATATTATGGACTGCAGTTTGCTCTATCACTGGTAGCCTATGTCAGCCTATTCTTAAATATAGATAGATAATCCTAGGCTTCAATAGCTACAAGATAGAATGCATGCAACTTTGTTACTCGTATGTCAATTAAAACGTATGTTTTCTTGTGTGTGAATAATATTTTTGCAGATAATATTTTTAAAATATAGTTAAATATTTAAAACGACATAGACTCGTGGTTTTGATTTGAAAGGACTTGATTTATCAGTGGAACGGATAACATTCCATTTACCTCCTCGTGGGTACACGATCTCGGAATGCGCTCTCAATCGTATTCGGTGGGAACTAAATCCAGACCGCTAGTTTGCAGCTGCCCGGTTCAAACAATTATTAATTGTCTTGGTCTTTGGATAAATTCGAGGTATATATTGATTTATTTGTCTATAATATATATCAATTAATGGTGAAATCACGCATTCAACTTAAAATTTATAGATTTTTAGATAAGTTAGATTAAGTCCCATATAAACTAAAATGACATGTGCAATATCATTGAACGATTTACGAATATAATTTAATTATCTTATAATAAAAAAAACAATAGAATTATAGTACGCTAAAATTAATTAATTAAAAAGAAAAAACGGTTTGCAATATAACAAAAAAGAACTAAAAATAACACAAAGAATTTTAAATAAATAAAAATAATACATTTTTAATAATTTACGAATATTAGATACCTATTTCTTGAAAGTATTTAAAGGAGAACTTGGCATGTTCGTTTACGAATCCTTAAATTTCATTTAACAAAAAACTCAATTTATCCTCAAAATAAAGTTACTCAATATCTTATTGCGTGATGTCATTAATTGTTTCTTACATATATACCAGTCAGTACTTCGCTCCTAGACTCGAATCTTTACCCAAAATGAAAATGATTTAGGTTTTCGCCCATAGTTTCATGCAGTTTATTTTTTTGATAACCATATTATATGCAGTTTTCACAAAATCATTATAAATTCTCAGAAATGCGGGATTCATCGTTATTAAAAGTTCCTAGAATTATTTAACCGTAAACTCGAGCGAAAATTACAATTATACAATGTGAGTCGAGAAACATACAAATGTACAAATCTTTTACGACGTCATAAATTTAATTCTAACGTGTGTAAAAGTGATCGAACACGTTAAATACGAGCAATGAATGTTACGAAATGGCGCTTGGCGCATGGCGGCCGGACATACGATATATTGCGCCATCCTGATCGCATAACGTAACATATGCAATCAAGAGCAATACGTCTGAACCCAACAAGGTTAGTAATAGTAATGACGTGTGACGTAATTACATATTTGTACTTAATTAAGTATGTAACACTCTTAACCCTACGACAGGTGTCAATCGACATAGTTGGGAAACTAACTTATTATAAGTTTAAAAAAAGAAACTCATATTTAAAAAACTAAACTTCAACAAGCAATTAGAATTGATGTATGTATACCGTTCAATTAGTCGATGGTCAGATGTAGAAATTAAATACTTATAGGATCACGCAAGTTTCTCACATCCCATTGAACAATTTGGAATTTTTACTGGAGCGAAAATGTTGAACTTTGGTACGTCCTGTAAAGGTACCCAATCTTGAACATATACTGTAAATGATTGAATTCTAATTTATGAATTAATTTTGGGTGACAATTAGAAGTTTACAATTGCTTTTTTAAATCTTGAATAAAAAATAATAAGAAAATTTGCCTTCCTCTTTTTTTATGTTTGAAATTTATTGAATAATCTATATATAAATACGTAGTCGATATTTTATATGCTTTTTTAAGCATATCGAGCGCAAGGGCAATGAAATTATGCATTTTAAATTAATACGAAGAAGGATCCATAAAGCTAAAATACAATACATAAAGTGTTACAAATACAATAAAATAAAAATAACATTCACTGCTTACTTCCATACGGTCACTGTCAAACACAGGCGCACAGACTAGAAATTGTAGGCAACTATAATTATTCAAAATGCTGCATTGACTAATAAGTTTCGAGCTGTGAATGATGTGTACTTTTTGAATAGTCTGCAATACTCAATATGGAGACCAAATACGTTTATTTTTTATCTGTGTTTTATTGCTGTAATACAGCTTGCTTAATCTTATGCAATTAAATGAGTTACGATCGTATTTGTAACACTGGGCGATCAGTAATAAAACATTAACAAGATCAAATCTGTATCTTTTATTTATTTAACGATACACAAAACAGAATACAATCATTACCAAATAACAAAATAATATGATAAAATTAAGAGCTGGATCATATTCCTCAGGTATGTGCACACTTTTTGACCTAGAAATTTTCAAGGCGACAGTAAAAATATATCAGTATTAAATATTATTTTATTTGTCTGTATGGATATATTTAGGAAATTTTATTGACCGATTGATCGTCCGAAAGAAACACAAAAACAACTGAATAGCTTAAATTTTGGTATATTCATTACTTATGCTTTTTATTACTCAAGTCAATATTTCGGTACTTTTTGTGTTGTGAGAAATGGATTTTCTTTTGGGGGTAAAAAAAAGTTAGCATGAATGTCTCTTACGATGTTAATAAATTATGCTTTAGGTATTTTTAGTAGTTATTAAAATAAGTTTGTGAATTGAAGAATTCTAAAAACCGACACCTACAAGAAAAAATGTGGTAAACATGCAGTACCTGACGAAAAATATGCAGGACCGACTTGGAAATGTGACAATTATTTTTCGCGAAGCTGTATATTTGATTGCTGAAAATTTTCTATTGAAACACTTACTAAAATATATATCTTTTTACAGGAATCACTTTCTCTCTTAGTAGCCGTCTGGCAGAACAGAATGCCGTAAGTGGCGACAGAAGCCAGACTGCTTAGTGGTACGACTTTGTGATCAGTCACTGAGTCATTAATATTATTACTGGTATTATTATCTTTCCGTGAAGCCTGCCTGGCTAGCTATTACCCTTGAGTCAGTCGCCAAACGTCTCGTCGTGTTCCAGTTGGGGAACTGAGAGCCAGTACTTTCTTTCTTACCTTCTTCTCATTTCAAAATGTTCAAAAAAAAGTTAAAATATAATATGGAAATCTATGCCGTTGGTATTGAGACTACCGTGTTCAAATAGACAGACAAAGACTTAATGCTCAATATTTTATGACAAGTAATGAGAAACCATTGTAATTATAGTATACGACTATGAAATCCATAAGAAATGACACTTTGTATTACTTAATACAAGTGAGTAAACTAACAGTATGAGAGCCGTTGCAGGTACATCGTTACGTAACAAGATTTACAATTCCACAGTTACTCTTACACTGATCAGTTCAAATCTGATGAGTCAGTAGAGACGTAGCTAGTACAATTGCCCAACTAACTCACAATTTTGTAACTTAAGCAAACGATGACTTGTGGTTGGCCAGGAGACTGTCCATAGACAACAGAAAAATCACGTTTCTATCGCGTTACCCGCCAAAATTAAAGCGGGAACTCGCTTGTCAACTGACTATAAACGTGGACATTCACGGTCGCGCCACCACGTCGAGGATGTGATATAAATTGGAGTGTTCGTGAGTGTGATACTTGCTTAGCGTCCATCCATTTGACTCCAATCGTCTTGAGCCACACTGAATGGCGCGATCGTAAATATCATAATACAGCAACCGAAACACGTTAAATCTATTACACCGTTGAATTGAAGAAAAATAATAGGTTATCCAGACATGTTTTAAATCACTTGTTTCATTGAAGAAACCTGCTGACTTTGAGAGTTCTCCATAATGTTATCAAAGTTGTATGAAACATTTAATATTCAACAGAGCAACATAATCAGCTTAGTTATCACCTTGATTAAAGAGTTACTGCGGCACCGTTGCTCCACTCCTGTCTACATATCAGATCATGCAATGCACTAGTTACTCTTAATAGCGATTGCTCAATAAATACAATTTTGCAATACAAAGATAAAAGATGCCAAAGTAAAACCAAAGTGAATGTATCTTTTTGGTTTTCTTTACAAATTCGGTCGATTGTCGATCGATCATGATGAGCGGGCAGCAAAATTTTACTAATTAAATAAATGTATTTATTTAAAAGATCATTACTATAACGTAGAAATTATTAAAACGATAGATAATTTTATTTAGAAGATAAAGATTTCAATGTAAAGATTGTATATTTCCGCCTTCGTTTTTTTCTGTAACGTGTTTTTATAATTCTATTTATAATGTATAGAATGTGATTTCATCTATAACTATATTTGGTAAAAATAATTAGTAATATATTAAATTAAGAATTATGCTCATGACATCCTTATTCGATGATAATTTTATAAGGCTTGAAATTATTGTGAAAGTTCCCAGAAATCACTTGAAATTTTTGTTCTTTATTTAACCTGTGTAACTACTGCCATAGAATTGTAAAGACTTCAATTGCTCTAGTGATTTGCGATCGTATGCTTATTGAATACTTTAGGTACTGAATTTCCTCATTCAATACACCAAGCATTTCCTTCTATTCCAATTAAATTTGACTGTCATAGAATCCATTTGACTTCCATCTATCTAATCGGATTAATCCGAATTAATCTATCGAATCATATCTTATCGGATTTTAAATACTAATACTTAATAGATGTAACAAAACTTATTTTTTAGAATTTATTTGAAATAGTCGAACGTTTTCATCGATTTTACTAATCATATAGTCTACCTTTATGCTTTGTACTTCATCGATTTTAACATTACACTTCAACGAGCACAAGATTATTGAGTTCCAAAACAGTATAATTTAATTAAAATATTTATTGTACTTGTTTGTGTTTACATTGTCATTTACTCAATCCCACAAATATTGGATTTGAAATCCATTATATCAAATACACTATCAAAAACCTATCAAGGTTCAGTTAAATATAAACGCGCTAAAACGTTCATAACACATTTATTTATCAGCCTCAACATAATTATTATATTCGTAAATAATATTCATTTACAATTAAATGTACATTAAAAAAACGAAGCGTACAAAAGAGATAAACAAAATTATAACAGATCATTCATTATCTACAGAACGAATGGTCGCGCGTTCTACCGACGACTCAATACGGCCAGTACTTCGATGTCACATCAGAGCACATGCAAATCACATCACAACCATACAGCGTGAGCGGACGGCGCCGGGATTTTAACAAATTTTGTAAAATATATACACTACGAATACTAAATGATCACATTTCAAACTTAGACTATAAGGTACTGTGTGAGACCTGACCACTGCCGATCAATGCCAGCCGTGGTGTGGGTGGTGTTCCTCGACCTCCTTCTTAAAGTAAATCGGTACATGCACCTTGACTGGGTAAGGCACCTCCTTGAGGAGAGGAACTGGCACGTCTTTGTACACTGGGTAAGGCTTGTCAATGGGTACCTTTACTTCAAAAGGTACCTTCTTTTCAACGGTGTAAGGGATCTTCTTGTATACGTCATAGGGCTTGGGTACTGGCACTTTGATGTGGACAGGGTATGGTTTCTCCACCTCGACCTTGTAGGGTTTGTCGACTGGGACCTTGACTTCGTAGGGTACGGGTTTGTGGACAGTAACTGGGTACGGCTTTTCGACAGTCACAGGGTAAGGTTTGGGTACGTACACGTTGTATGGCTTATCGACTGGAACCTTTACTTCGTAAGGCACCTTCTTGACGACTTCGTATGGTTGGGGCACCTTGACTTCGTACTTGACGGGAACTGGGACCTTCTTTTCGACAGTGTAGGGTTGGGGCACGGGCACCTTCACTTCATAAGGCACCTTCTTTTCGACGGTGTAAGGGGTTGGCACCTTCACTTTCACTTCGAAAGGCTTATCGACGGGAACCTTGACTTCGTATGGTACCTTCTTTTCAACAGTGTAAGGCTCGGGCACATAGACAGGATACTTGACGTACTCTTTAACGGTAACCGGTACTTTCTTCTCGACAGTATAGGGTTGGGGCACGGGCACCTTCACTTCATAAGGCACTTTCTTTTCGACAGTGTAAGGAACATGCTTTTCTACCGTGTACGGAACTGGGACCTTTTTGATGACCTCAATAGTCTTGACGTGTTGATGATGTTCAATAGGTTTCCACGAGTCATGAGAAGCACCACCGAATTCGTTTCCACCTCCATATCCGTGACTTTCAAGACCGCCTTCACTACCGCCTCCGATGTTGAGACCTTCGTGACCACCGTAGCTCTGGCCTCCGTCGCCACCGCTGTAGCCGCCACCATCGCT
>PDGT01000087.1:801985-826312 GCA_003671415.1 Megathymus violae
CCGCCGCCACCGCCGTAGCCGCCGCCGTAACCGCCTAAATCGTGACCACCATCACCACCGAAATCTTGACCACCGTAAGATCCAGTCTCGTAAATTCCCCTCTTCTCTTGTTTCTTATCTTCGACTGCGGCTTCTTTTGGTGTGTCTTTCTCGTCCGTGGCAAAAGCCACCACGGCCAATGAGGCTACCAAAACAATCTGTTAACAAAAATAAGTCATTACTTATCACATTTACTTTACTGTTGATGTTAGTAGTATTAGGTCACCAAATATAGATGGAATTACCAGTAAAATGAGCTGGAGTATGAATTGAAGTATGGAAGAAAAAATCTAGACTAATAGTAAAACTAAATTATTTACTAGTAACTCTGCTTCCCTGTGCTTCAGAAAACCAACAGTTTACATTTAGAAAAATCACCCGCATTGTTTTAGGAATTATTAGTTAGAGATAAGTAATGTTAGAAAATTTTATTTACTGCCTCTAACGAATGTCCATTAATTGTTATGTCGCATTCCAAATCCATTTCCCGGGATAAAAAATATCCTAGACCCATAGTACCCATTATATAAGTTACAAAATGACATGTATCAGTCAAATTTGTAGTGGTTTAAAGTGATGCGTGTTCAGATAAACAGACAAACAAAAATTCCAAAAAAATATGCTTTGACCTCTATATCGGGAACAAAGTCTACCTACATTAAAATTTCCAAAAAATATTCCTCCTATATTCGACCCCATTACAATTTTGTTATTAGTATAGATAGTCTGAAAATGGACACGGTCAATAAAGGTAATATTTAATTGAAGACTAAAACATTATTGTTTTTGTCTCTCTGTCTGTCAAAACATCACATAAAAATCACTGAACAGATTAAAGGATTTTTATTTGCACACAAAGTAAAATTACAAAAATAAAATAAATTTCTAAATAATCTATAAATAAGTACATATGAAACTCTGGTACCCATGCTAAGATGTAACTTATGTATTGTATATAACTTGTCTTGGTACCAGTGATTTTTATTTTTTGTAATTTTATTTTGTGTCTACTTAATCCTATTGAACAGATTATGGTGAAATGAAACTGACATAATTATAAATTAGATAGTGGATCAATATTATCTCAAGATAAAAGTTATCATGGAAGTCATATTAATAGATTAATAATTATGGTTATATCTCCTTTTTCTGTATCTATTGCAATAAAAATAATTCTTAAATTAAGTTTATAAAATGCTTGATATACATTAGAGCTACTTAAATGCTTAAGAGTTCGGCGGGTATTTGTACGGAAAATAAGCGAAACCAGGGATCCTATAATACAGATTATAATCGTATTTCACTTTTCACATCAAAATACGTTACAGTTACGTAAACGTATACGCTTACGGAACGAAAATGAAATAAAAATACGAATACAAATTATACTGGTGATGTATGTATAATTATTAGGAAATAAAACACAGTGTTGAAAACGTTAATTTATAGATTAAATTTAACACTTTCTAACTACGTAATTAACTCTACATAATTGATATTGTGCACCCGTATCCCATGGAATTGTTACATCGCGTACACTTTACGACGACTCCGCGTACAAAATTGTCTGTAACATTTTTTTGGCACTATCTTCATCACTATTTCCGAACAATTACTGGAAGTCGTTTCTCGTACACGGTTATTAGTTACATAAGTGTTTTTTGTTATTATTTTTTCGACATTCAAATTAAATAGAACAGAAAAGTAAAAATCTTATCTTTTGTCCTACTAAACTAGTTTATTTATTCTTTTTAGTATTATTGTATTTCGAACGTACAGTTGTCTTTTTTAACAATAACTGTTTAGATAACAATTACTTGCGATAAATCTCTCCTTGTATCCTGTGTAATATTTGATATTAATGTTATTAAACTGGTAACACTGATAGTGATATAAAGTAATTTCATCATACAATTATTTAACTTGCGAATCCTATTATCCTATTATAGTTCATATCAATATAAGTAAAAAAATATTTGACGGCCATGGCCTCATAGTCTGGGGACCACTTAATAAACTGCCAGTAATAAATTAATTAAAGTATGTTACCAAAATAAAGTAAATACCAATATATAACTTACATACATTTGTCAATACACACCCTAAGGCAAATTTTTTTCGCTCGTTAGACCCGTAACACCAACCAGTACAACAACTAATAACATTTCAACATCTCGAACAGATAAATTTTAATTACTTCATAAAACCTCAAAGCGCATTAGTACTTTTAATTATTATTTTATGTTAAGGCGTCTATTAGCTCATTATTACGCTAAACGAAAAGTTAGCTCCAAATGTAAATCTCTATCTTTAGATTTGCACTGATATGATCGACGTGGGGGCGATTCATTACTCTGTTCTATTTTTTGTAACTTTTTCAACATTAAGGGACAAGCAACCATAACAACACGTTCAGAAATCTCATTATATTTGATAGTGAAGATGGAATGAACATATTTTCTTTGAGATTTTTGTTTTTTGTAAATATTTGGCAATCTAAAATCAACCATCAACAACAAAAAAGCTATGGCATAGCTCCTCCACTATTTGTACATGTATAAAATATGTATATTTTAAGTAACAGCTTGCGAAGTTAGTTCAGTTTTTGTTACTCTACATTTTCTACATAGCTATATCTATATAAGTAACGATACGTATCATAGTTACAACTTATGTAACAGCCGTCAGAGACTTAATTACATTTACTTTTATAAATTTATATTTTATATAACGAACTTAATGTATTATTTGAACTTTATTACATTCGCAGCTGACGGATTGATAATTAAAAAATAATTTGAAACAAACTTGTACTCAATTAAATTAAGATAGGAGACCACGCCTTTCTTTTCGCGCGCTTTTCAATGATACAGAATAGCAAATGTAATCACTGACGGCTATGGGCCACAGAGTCACTCTAAAAAAAAACATTGTAAAACAATCTTATTTGAAATCAATCATGCTGCTGCTAACGACAAGCAGAATAGGCTTTTATATTTAGTGCGTTCAACAACTTAGACTTAATTACCACTGTCCATTTTAGGATTGTTGTCAAGCATTAACTTATTCTATATAAAAAAAAATACGACAAGCGACGTAAACTAACTCCGATGCATTTTGATACTTATGATCAAAACCCAAAAAAATACAACTTACTACATCCTCCAGTCGCTTGTACACTCGCACAAAGATAATGACTTTAGAATATGAATTCGAAATTAGTTTTCGCAAATACTTTAGAAAATAATAACTACAGCCATGTGCTTTTTTTGTTACAATTTTGTTAAGCTGTATCTATAAGCCAAATCTAGTCTCATCTAGACTAACCAACTAAATTTTTCACAAGAGAACGGTTCAATTAGATTGGTAATATTTTTTTCTTTGAAGAACAATGTACTCGATGATTGCTTTGGATCATGCTATTGTGTTCGAAACAGTTTAATTAACCTAAATATTAAACTATGTGCATATTACAGCGAGCACAACTGCCGCATTTTGTAACATATAAGAGCTATTTTGTAATATTTGAAATATTGTATGTTGTGAGTACTAAAAATATGCGTCGACTAACCTAGCTCTAAACTAAACATACAAATATCTCCTGTAATACTTATCTTATACTACTATTATATACTATATACTAGTTAATACGAAATTGTAAAGTTGTAGGTAACTAATTATGGATTATTAATTTGCTATCGGAATTAATTAACATCTTAGTCCAGTCAAAAAATAATACATTACTTTTAAGTTCAGAAAACAACGCATGATATGTGTATGTTTTCCCTTTCTTCGGTTTTTAATTATCGTATTGGTGTACAGAGACGTAACGAGATGCATGATATTTATCTACACAACAAACGAAAAAAAAAACAAAGATTGCCGAGAAATACACACATATACACTCTTACATAATTATACACAATGAGACACATACATAATACAATAAACATAGATTACACCGAGGCATCCGAGGCAGTGAAAGTGTATCGGACGAGATCCGCGTCTAGCGCCGCCTCACGTCAGGAAATCCACCGACGGCTACTGACATTGCTCGAGTAATGCTTCCGGATACGAGAGAGTTGTTTATATGCGTGTGTCGATTACCTTATTTTTTATTTTTAATGCGTCACGAAAAGAGATTTATTTTGACGCCTGCCAATAGAAAGGGCTCCATCGAATACACGAATTGTCTGCGCAGAAAACTTTTTCCCAGATCGTGAAAATTAAAAGCACGGACGGTGGGCTACTAAGCCATTTGAATTAATAGTACCTAAATGTACTGCGCGTAAACCTAATTTTAACAAATATATGAGAAATGAGATAAATAAAGAATATTACCATTTTAAAGTAAATTTTAAATAATTATTAAAATCACCTTTAAGTGTAACGCACATCTCAAAGTGTTACGTACATCTCACTTTCCGCTATTGAATTTGTCTGTGCTATGACGATACTTAAAGCTTATAAAGAAATTTTAATAAAAATTTGTGGAAATATATGAATATACGCTATTGTAAACACTATTGAGAAAATAAAAATATACCTAGTTACAATTTTTTATGTATAAAAACGAATAAAACAGACAACTTATATAATAAGTGTTCACCAAAGTGTTTATTTTAAACTATTTTAACATCTGTGTTACATATGCTCGGAAATATTAACAAATCTAACCACGAATAAAAAACACGGAAAAAAGTAATATTAAAAACGTCGAAAGTCCTTATGCTATCCAATGCCCTCCGACATATCTTAACAACAATCTAACATCGACAATTATTACTCCTGATTATTTATTTTAAAATTTTATTCTTCTTCGATACTTCAAACAAAATAAAGACTGTCGACGCACCTCCCAACGACAGGCGACCGGAGGGGAGCAGTGCGGAGGCCGGGGAGCATACCTCTCTTTACTTCGCTCCACGACGCGCTAGACTACGGGCATTGATTTTATATATTATTCACGGCATTAAAGCCTATTGTTATACAGTCCACGTATTTAATTTACCGAGTCCCGTTAGGACTCATACAGAGACCAAAATCCCGTAATCTGGTCTACTATACTAAACGTCATATCGACGTCAAGGAATTCGGGAGAAAACGTATAATAGCGACTATTCATTACCAGAAATATAGGTACAATGATTTCATAACTGCAGCTCTTAAACACTGGTGATCTAACATACAATAAGACCAGTGATCTACTATTTGGTTGTTGAAAAACATAAGATTTCACGGACAACTCTTATGCAAGATGTTTTCCATACTGCGTTCAATTTAAACTCGCACTGTGCGAAGTGCTTGAAGGCAAAGTTGCCCTAAACGTTTTTATATCGAGCTCTAGATTCGAACCTTAAATGGACGACAGTTTTTAATAAGTTATCGCTGGTCAAATAATCCAAACAGTAAACGCATTTTAAAATGCAAAACGATATTGTAAAATACTTCTTTGCATATCATCTTTTTTAACAGCTCCGATTACCATTGAAAACATTTCTTTTCCATTAAATAAGCGTCACTATTCTTTGCATCTCCACATTAAGTTCGAAAGTATTCTTGCTAAGATTTCAGATTCATTGCGAAGTCAATTAAGATCGAAGTTAAGCATTGAGCTTGAGGGCCTGTGGACGTTCACTACTAATTACGGCTAGTCTGCTTATTTGTCGGCTATTGAAATTAACTAAAATCTTTATGGAATCAGATATTATGAAGCAGTCGTTTAGCTTTTGCAGTTTTAAGACCGTGTATTGTATCAAATATATCTTGTCATAACTTACTTAATTAGTGACAAATATTGTTGATTATTTTATAGATTTTTTTACTTGTGAAAATTACCAAAACTGTCTTATCTCAAACGGCACATAGATCATAGAGGAACGTGAAACAAAATGATGGTCTAATTTATCTTCACTTCTTTCAAAACTAGGCTACTAGAGTCGTTATTCGATTACAGGGTTTACGATAACACGTAACGTGTATTCTTACAGCTGAATGAGATGTAATTAATAAGCCATTACATTGACCAGCAGTGTTCAAAGTATGTTACATTAACTGATTGATGATTAAATCTGAAATGCATTCCTTATCCGCTTATGTCATACCATTATGCTAGATTTATGCAATTGTTCCGCGTACAATAATTATAATAATATATATCAATACATGTTTGTGTATATATATTCAAAGTATGACAAATATTGTAAAAACGTATGTTGTAACGAGACTAAGAATGAAGAAACATTAATTTAGTACTTAGTTAATTAATGACTTATGTGCGTACCACTAACTTCGTTAGGGGAGCGAACATCACAAGGAAACCTGGTTTCGGAGAACTCTACATGTTTTCGTAGGTGTATAAAATATTCCAGCCCACATCGGGCCAGCGCGGTGAACTCTGGCCTTTATTTCTCAAATTGCGATACGCGTCCCGTGCTTATCAACACGGTGACTGAGTAGGAGTTTTATGTTGAAATTCTCTTACGTCTTTATGTCTTTTATTGCACGTACTTAGTTGAGGTCTTGACGTAACGTAAATATACTAGCTGACCTGGCAGATGTTGTTAAGCAATATATTTGACTGTTATATCAATAATTGATTATAGCGCGATCTATCATCTCAACGATAAAACTTATTATGCGAATATGAAATTACACCGTCACTAACAGACGCATAACAATAAGTATAAAAAGATTATACATAAATTTTCTGTAAACATTTATCTAAATGATATTAAGCATTTTAAAAGAACCAAGAGCCCTGATAAACAGTACACCTGGAAATAATTTTTTTGTTATTAACTATATACATAATATCTGTTAAGTATATACTTATTACTCGTCCGGGAATTTTCCCGGACGAGTAAATTGAGCCACTTTGCTTAATGCATAACAAATGAGAACTTTGTGTGTTTCCACTGCTAGCACATTCAGTTATATTATTGAATAATATTGGTCCAAACTTAAATTTTGTAATTCGGATTTATTTTATGTTTTAGCATATACGACCTAAAAAAGCGAGTTGGCTCCGGTTTTCTTTGGAAGTATATTTGTAGATTTTGAAAAAAAAAAGTAATTGTCATGTCGCAAATGTTTAAATAACGAAATTACCGCTGAGTTTGATATAGTTTGGATAGGAAATAGCAAATCGAATTATAAACATTCTATGCACTTACTCGTTCAAAATTGTTTAGTTCAGAAGACAGTCGTTGCCAATGTTGGAAGTATAATAGCCATTGTGTATTCCCCGTCAATAGAGTAATTTGCGTTTGAAGGATTTACTGAGATCTTTTACTTAGTAATCAATATTTTATGCGTACCAAATATACAAGATAAAGTCGTTAATTATTCAATAAATAGCCCGTAGCCGAGTTGGTATTGACCTTGCCTGCCGAGCGTGGGGTCCCGGGTTCGATTCCCAGTCGGGGCAGATATTTATGTGACAGATAAATGTTTGTTCTCGGGTCATGGGTGTTTGTGATGTGATAATTGTGTATGTCCATGCCACCTGCAACACAGGGAATCCTAAAGCGGGGGTGTGTAAACGTTTCAAATAAAAAAACAAATTCTTTGTCGGGCTTAACGCAATTATGCCGAAAATTACTGCAAGGGTTTTCATGTAGTTTTTACCAATAGATACAGTGATTCACGAGGCAGGTTTAAATGCATTTAAAAATGCGTGAACCTGTACCAGGTGTGGTTACTTATATGATTTAAATGTAATTGTTTAAGTTTATCATAATTAATTAGCTTAACATTGATTAATATCGTAACTTCCGAATGACTTAACCGTTGGTCGATAGCCAATAGACGTCACATTCACTGTATATACATATTTGGATATACGATGGTTCATAGTAAATATAGAAATATATGTTTAAAAAAAATTATAACTCCACCATCCTCCATTACGGACACTATGGAAAAAAATCAAAGGAAAAAAAAATCAACCCGAGCATATATCTTAACCATCATGACAATCCATTCTAAAGTTTGATTCAACTTTGACAAAGTTCACACACCTTTAAAAATATCATGGAGAACGTTCAGAGAACTTCCTCGCGTTGTTTTTGTTTACCAAAGCAATCAATAATAATTTCTCATACATAATAACTTTGAAAACGTCAAGGATTCGAACCCAGCCTGCCTTACCGGAGACAAATGTTAAAACTCCCATGATTTCACTTTAAATGGAGCGGTACATTTAAATAAGTACAATTTGAATGCGCGGCGTGTGTCCGTCACTATAACATTAGATGCGAATGTTCACTCGGAAAGTGAAAAGAAAATTACTCACGGCGTGTTTCGATTAGGAAATTAGTTAAATGCGAGTATTATTGAGGAAACCACGCTTAAGTGTTCATTATTGTTACGTGAACTGCTAATTTATTTTATCCGTGAGAACCTCCTGTAGTACTCAGTTATTAACTTTTAGAAATTCTACCTATGAAAGTAAAAATAGTTGTTTGAGACGTCATTATGTTTAGATAAGACTTCATTACGTATCTTTTAAAGTAATTCAGTAGTATATTTATTATTAAAACGTATTGTAAATTTAAATATGAAAAGCTAATACCCATCAATAGCTATCAAACTCAAAATAAGTCGATTAATTTACAAAGGAGAAAAAAGTATTGAAATGTCTTTACCTAAGCATAAATTACTCGTATGTAGAAATATGGTAATTTATTATAATTATTGTAATTCTACAAAAAACATTAATATCGATAAATCATGTTAGTATAAAATTTATAACTCTCGTTTTACTACAAATCAACTATCTCATTTTTTATGTTCAGAATAAAAAAAAATCTAAGGTATATTTAATTGTTAAATCAAAAGAGGAGATAAATTCAAAAGATTGGGAAGCACTCTATAAACATAAGATTACATTGAAGCGGGAACCAAAAACCCAAATTTTAATTTTTCACACTGTCCACATCACACCACTTCACACGATCAACTTACCAAATACTTCATGTTGCTGCGTGTCTTCGCTCTACGCCGAAGACCGGTTGTGTGCTGAGCTTGGTCTCCAACACCATATATACCGTCCCTCCCACTTTTTGAACGGCAAAACACAGTCAAAGAAGGGTGAACGCTTGGGCGCGATAATTCTGTGTTAACTGTACATTACCCGTATTTCAATTACCAAAACTGGATCAATCCTCTTGAAGGGACCTTAACCATGGCTTCTCATACATTTGTCGATTGTTGTTCTGTTAATTATATGACTCGAACAATGTAGTTTTTATTAGAGTTATAAAATATAAAAATTTACCGTATGAACAGGTAAAGATTTTGACGCGAATCAAACCAAATCAATACATAAATTGTGGTGAATTAAACGTTTCTTTTTAACAAACTGCATTTGGAACATTGCAACCTCATTTGTTTTATCTCCTCGTAGCGTTATCCTCAATCTATACTCTGCCGTTAAACAAATTTACTATTGTAGACATAAGCGAAAATTATGTATTATATATTGACAGGTGTTTCTCTTCAGAATCTAAATTCGATTCAAAAATGCGATGTATTTTTAAATTTTGAAAGTAATTAATTTGACCGTACAAAGTATTAGAAAATCGAATTAATCAAATGTCATTTAATCTATGTATCTGTGTGTATAATATAACAATGTGCAGACTGACTGATTTATCATAGCAGAGCCTAACTACTGAAGTTAAAAACATGAAAAATTGTCAATGGGTTCGTTTTATGACATAGGTGTCCGCTAACAAAGGGTTTTTTCGATATTCCACCCTCCCCTGAGAGTTAAATTGGAGTTGAAAATTTGTTTGGAAATCCACCGATTTCACAAGCGCTATAAAAACTTGAATTTAGCTTTTAGGTTAGAAATAAAAAAAAATTGTATTTTAACGTTTTTGGAAAGAAAGTGAACCCCTAAGGAGTTAAAACAAGATTTGTTAAAAGAATCTACTAATTTTCAAGGAAACTCTATAAAATTAATATTTGGCTTACTAGTTACAAATAATAAAACAACTATTTCAACGATTTTAGGAAACCATCTCCTAAGGTGAGAAAATAACCGTCGTATTAAAATATTTTTTTTTAATAATCACTACAAAAATTAGTAAGCACTTAACTTTCTGGTTGACGTGAATGCTTAAGGCCTGACAAAATTAGCGATATGATATGTTTTTTTCGAAACTCATCCCCTAAGTTGATTATAGAGTAGACGTACTTGGCTATAGAGTAGATAATGTTACTTCTGAACCATTTCTACGATGAAATTACAGCCTGCATAAACATACCCTGCTATACCATCGTCTTACGTCCAGTGAAACGGGAAAATAATAATAAAAAATATTTACAGAAACACTAAACTAACATCGTGACATAAATTACTGTTTACCCTACACAAACACTATAAAACACATGGTAAATTGTTTGCAGTGGTAAATTTTCTGATTTGAACAAATACCACAGATGCATGAGACTTTTCAAATGACCATAAATTCGATAGATCGATATATACATGGATAATTATCGATGACTAACTCGTCTAACTCGATGTCGAAATTATCATCATGTTTGCATAATGATATTATTACTAGTACCCCGCCGGTAACCCGCCGCTTAGATTCAAATATTCTACGCCTTACGTTTACAAATATTACCATATGTTATTCATTTTTATCAGGCATTTATTAAATTTCAAGTATCTGCTATTTTATTTCTTTCGACAACTAATTAAATATACGTATGTACATGATATAACCTACTTGTATGTTGATCGGGAATAATGTATATTTCAAACAGTAAAAGAATTTATAAAAAATAAATACTGTGGCTACGGAGATAACTCTCAGCATACACACACACGCAAAATTCGAACTCTTTCTGTATAATATTTGTACAGATTAAACTCCTTTCAGTTTTGTTACTAACATAGATAACTTTCGGTGCTTCTACATATATATAGTTATAGAGTAACTTGTAATCGACTTCACCGCTGGAAGTTTAGTCATACAATAAAAACTGCGATGTGGTCACATTATTTAAACATTTTTTTTTTCATATATATAACCGAAACACTAGCAGAAGGGCTACTTGATAGTAAGCAGT
Organism: Megathymus violae; assembly: GCA_003671415.1. Lineage (NCBI taxonomy): Eukaryota > Metazoa > Arthropoda > Insecta > Lepidoptera > Hesperiidae > Megathymus > Megathymus violae. The sequence continues at coordinate 813,113 of PDGT01000087.1, forward strand.
CATCGACATCCATGACACCAAAGACATTTACGAGTTAACGTTCAAGCAAGTAGTTAGTAACTTACTTGTTAATGGGTCTCTCACACTGCAATATATGCTAAAAATATTCACGTTCCATTGTAAAAAGATGGTGGTAGCTACCCAGGCCAATGAACCCTGCCGTCTGTGGTACAAAACTAAATGACCTCCAAAACGAGGGTCCTTTATAATTATTTAGATATATTGCAACACGACGTCTGTAGATCCAGCTAATTTAAATATAGAATCACTTAAATTACCATAGAGCAACGTCACACGTAGATGAACAATGTTAATACGCGGCTGATATTAATGAATTGATGTCATTGTCATTTTACGGCCTGTTAATACCAAACGTATGCAGAGATGAATCTTAGAATTCGTTCGTAATTTCTTTTACGCTGTGTGTATTAGCATTATGATTATCACCGTTTTGTAAAACGTATTAAAATATACAATATGATCAGTGAAAATAGTAGTATAATAATTGAAATTGGTAATTGTTTAAATTTGTGTTCTTTGTTTTGGCAATATATTCTTCTATATCAAACTTTAGCTATTCAAAATTAATCTTAATTTCATTCAGCTGCAATTTACAGCAAGTAACGTTTATACCTAAAAGTTGCAGTGAATCACCTAACCGAATCAATTTCGTAACAAATTGTAACTAATGCTTAGTGAAAAGTCAATGGAATATGATAACATATAAATAAATAAATAAATTACATAAAATTTTAAGGAATTATTACAGCAGGTTGATAACAAAATCTTAGTCAGTAACTTGAGACCATTCAGGACCAGGAGATTGTACGGTTGAAATTAAATGTCAATCGTGAAAGAATTTAGGGATCGTCATAACAGAGATCATAATATATATGTCCAGGACTGAGTGGAAAGTATCATCAACTCGAATTTTGCTGTAAAGCTCCCTTGTGAGTTTTTGTCACAATAATCCTACTAAGAATTGCACAGAACTTAACTGGAACGTGTTGTCGGAGATAAGCTGCCGGAAACTGCTGGATACCTAAAGGCGTTCAAAGCATCCAAAGATTGTACGGGATATGTATTGCCTGCCTGCATCTTAGTTTAGGATACTATGAATAAATGAGATTATTACGTTGCGTTCTCTTAGGTTTTTGCCATTATGTTGTTTTGATACAAGTCACCTGCTTATTTCAAGGACACTGGCATCTGGCCAAGGTTGGAGTAAACTTAATTTATTAGCTCAATTACAATATTATTTATTTATTATTCACTCATTATTTATTCTTCACCTATAGAATTCCAGAAGCTATACAAATCTGACTTATTAAGTTTTCAGTAGTAAATCATGTTGTAATTCTTAAAGGTGGTGAAGTTAACATAAATTTTCAAAGGTATATTTTTCTTCCAGCTTCTTGACGGTATGCTTGGTAGGTTCGTTTGAATATAAATGTTTATATATGTTTTCCATCTAGATCCCTATCATGACATTAATTCAAGTTTCGTTTCGATTAAGTTTCGCTTTAAATGCTAAAATCAAATTTCATATCGTTATTATAAATCAGTTGAGTTTAATTTTCGAATCTTCTATGTACACCATACGTCATGTTGTTAATTTAAATTTCGTTTTGATAAAGTTTTGTTTTTTCAACCTAGATCTAATGTGGTGTTGTTCATTTAAGCGACAGTTCGAAATTATGTAAGTGTACGCAATTACCGGGGCCGCGTTACCGGTGGGTTGCTGCTCCGCGGCAATAACGCCTTGGTTTATTGTAAACTTTTATTGACTTTGGATATGAGCTGGAGCTGTATTGTATCACATGTGTGTGTTCATAAAATTCAATATTTATATTGATTCCGAAACTTGTTTATAAGTACGGAGAGCAATTTTTTCTTATTGTAGCAAAATTCAATTTTTTCTTTATTGTAGCCAAAAACAATAGAATTTCAAAATATCTATTCAAGTCTTTGATGTGTGGTTCATAGCTTTCTGATTGTTTGATGTTGGTAAGTATTCGATTACCTTACGTTACTTTGAAAATACAACACATGTACACAAGCACAGGCTATTGCTCCACACAGTGACCCCGTATTTAAACCAAGTATTTGCATATACGTAATATGCCATAATTGTTACCATTAAACATTTTGCCATAGTATTTTATTACAATATTTCTGACTAGTATCACTTCCGAAAATTAAATATTTAAAGGTAAATTTTTTGTTAAACATTCAATTGATTTATTACGATTTCATATAATTATTTAGTACCAGAGACTGTCTTATTACCGTTGCCATATTTTTTGTACTTCCGGTGAAAACCAAGTGAATGATTTCGGAAACGACACTCTGCAATCTCGGATCAGCATCGCAGGAGCGAACAACGCGGAGGCAACAAAATAAAAAAAGTGTTTGTGTAAAATAATTGCTTGAGCGGTCTCGATACGAAGTAGAGCAATTAAAAAAAAAAACATTAAAATTGTTAATATTTTTAAACAAATACACCTTGTTAGTTGTTTGAGGACGTGTATGAACCGAAACAGTTTTATTTTGGCTTTCGGTGCCTTGACAATAATGAGTAATGTGTATTTATGTTCTTGACGTAGTGATGTGGTAAATTCAACAGTTTCGAGAGCTGTCTCTGATAATATTTTGTTGACAATTTTATTTTTCCATTAGATAACGGACAATAATTTTACCCTCCTAATTTTTTCTATATATGCTTTTACAATAAAGTTGCGAACTTATACGTGAGTTACCTATTTGAATTTTTAAGCGACGCATTAAAGCACAGCTTATAGGTAAAGGATATTATAATAAATATTAATATATTAATGACAAGGACGACTGGAATAGTGTCGAAACCAGTTCTGCGCAAGTTTAAACTTTATAATAGCCATGTGTTGTATTAAAAGATGTGCTGAGGACTTTCTTTCGCCATATCTTCTCCTCAATGTTAAAGCAACTTTTCGAAACTGTAGTAGAAGCAAAAAGTTATCTTCATAAGTGTACTTACTGAATAAATAAATGATTAAATGATTTTGATGTATGACACGTATTTCTTTAGTAGGTTGAATATAAAAAATATAAATAAAAAACGAATACATTTATTAAATATTTTTTTGTTAAGGAAGTAGGATATGGAGTCGGTTTTTAATAATAACAATAATCCTCTCAGGTATGCAAGCATCGTCACGATGTTTTCCTTCGCCGAAAGCACTGCATACAAAATTCTAAATCCGGCATCCATGCAAGTGACCACTGCTCAAATAACCAAATAACTGTAATTATCATGTATATTCTATTTTTATTGCTTGTGATAGGAATCCCGTTCCGTTCGCAACCACATAACGTTGAAGCAACAGCAACCAGTGGTATGGTTATGTAATACAGTAATAATATGCACCGACCCGATACGTGCCTCCGCGGAATCGCGGATCTAATTATATTTTAATATCAGTGCATCTTAGTAAACACATGAAGTTTAAACGCATCGTGTATAATTACGTTGGATTGTTGTACCTACTGTTTTCTTCCTGTTAAATAAATAATTGACAAACTGTTGATTTTTCGATTCATTCCGTTGCGGTTAGCGCAACGTTGGATTGCTTCTTTCTTAAAAAATTAAAACTTCTGAAATCGTCCTATCCACCATCATTAATATCACCGCCATCATCATACCCACTGGCAATTTTATCACTGCGACCATCACCTCGATCGTCACTGTTCCTTCGATCACAACTACCTCCATTACGACCACCTCCATACACACTAACTTTATCATCCCCAATTCTATTGGCATCACCTCCATCGCCACCGCGCCCGTCACCATTACCTCTAGCACCAACACTCCGAGCTTTATCACCAGCAACACTAAAATGCGACGCCGTTTTATATTTTACAATAGTAGTAATTTTCAACGTCATCTAACAATCCCCCAGAATGGTGATCAGAGTAATCAGGTGGAAAAAGGTGGAGGATATTTTACATCCTCTGTGAAGTCTTCACTAAATCAAGGTCGACAATAAACCTCTTAGTACACCTCTTCACTGCTGTATGGCCAGAAATTGTCTCAGTGTAAATTATCACCATATGTTTGCAAAGACCCCTCTTAGAGCTTCCTTGCAGCTTTGACCTTGGACTCAATTAAACAATGAAACGGTGGAGTTCGATTTTTCAAAATCTTTTAATATGTTCGAGTAAATTTCAATACATATACGTCGAAATCGAGGGACGACGATCGTAACTCGTCTATTTTCGGATGTAATCGGCGTACACGCGCGTGATCGCCGGACAGTCATACTTGTAAAGGCAGAGGGAGCGTACACCGCGCCGAAAACACCGCGTTTCCTAGACTCTTACACGTACTCTCAAAGTAAATAAACATTGTAATGTAGTGTGTATGCAAACTGAAGTTACGGTTGATCGTTATTTACGCCTAGGTAGTGGTTATTACAAGTGTGAACAAATCGAACTGGTTTGAATAAGTACCTACGCCCAAATATATGGACACCGTTACCGATTGCCCGGGGGATATTCCTAACTCTCCTCCGAGATATATTTTTATAATTTATTACATTGATACCTTCCCCTACCCCATTATTATTGAAAAACCTAATAATTTTAAAAATATACTGAGTTGGTCGTCATACATAATTAACAGGACATATTTACAGTAACAATAATTACATTTTGGAGTGTAACCTGCTCCATCCATCCTTGACTCCAATCCTACTTCCCTTGCTCGTAGTACACCCTATAGAACAGCGGATGATGATGATAATGGTAACAGAGACGGGGGGTGTTCCTGGCGTATTGGCGGCGTTATTATTACCAGCCAGCCGTCCTTGGCATTTATGTATTCGTATATATTTTACTTTTTTTTCTACTCCCATGCTTTAAATCCTCTATAAAAGATTCTGAAATAGTTAGCTCACTGCCAAAATTAAAACACCCAATGACATAATAACCATTATATTATCCAAACGGATGATATAATGTTGTACTGAATTTCATTATAACACTCCTTTGTTTCTTTTCGATCCCTTTTGTGCAAAGGGTTTACTCAACAGATAGCTACATTCTTAGTGCTCGATGTGTGGTATCTCTATGAATTTCAAAAAAAAAGAACATTGTATGAATTTTAAACAAAGAACATTGTCATTCACGTGTGTTTCACTACCAGAACGCCGTGCGCTGTAAAAAAAAGTAGGTTATTCGAATCCCCGCCATTTTTGTTCGATATTTTTATTGTTTTGTTTACAAAAAAATGAGCAAGTGTTACAAAAATGTGTTACTATACAAAATGTTAATTACTACTATAATAAATAATTATTTCATTAATATTTAGTTTATTTGTATATACTCAGTAATGGATGTTACTAGGTTACTAAGACTGGCTGTTTTAATGTTGGCAGTAAGCTGTTTCAGAATCTTTTATAGAGGATTTAAAGCATGGGAGTAGATAGAGTCTTGTATGCAACTGTTGATAATTGGGTATTAAAACACTCATGTGATACTATTATCACGAGGCGAAGTCGAGTGTGATAAACACACATTCGTGTTTTAATACCCCTCATTATACAACAATTCATAAATAACTATTACCTAAAATCTGGACTTTAACACGTCGTTTATAAATGTTATTACGTTAACCACTTATTAATTTTAGGACATTTTTTATTAAAACATACATGGAATTCCATAAAACATCATTTCACCTTGCGTAGGCGATTTGAAGACGTGACCAAGTTATATCTTTTTCTTTGACCACCGTTTGTGACTTTTCTGCATATACATATTATACGTTAGTATTATGATTATATACGTCGGATATGAATGTTATCAAAGTAAAACACGGTCTAACTTCAGTTTGCAATATTTTATTGCAACTTTTTATAATTACATTTAATTCATTTGATCTTATTTACTCGGACGGACAGCACTTCCGGCGTCACGGTCAGAAGCTTTCACAGCACACAACATACAAGTATGTCTTACCAGAGCGCGTGCCACTTAACTAGGCTCCGCTGTGGTGTAGCACGAATTGCAGTGTTGAATTATAGCGACGGTGCTGCCATCACTCGGGTCAAGTGCCGCGTTCCATTTGGCAACCGTTTTTACGATTGTCTCTGACATATATTAAAATATATCAGTTTATTGTACATGCTAGAATATGGATTTAACCGCTGCCCGAGTTAGATAAATGATCGCCACCATTACAACACATAAGGAAATCTGTATAGCTAAGAATTGAGAATAATGTTCTCAAAGATATGTGAAAATTACCAATTCGCATTGTCTCGCTTAAGAGAAAGGTGTTATTTTATAGTGTAGTAAAGCAATTGCTGCAGGGCAGTGAATACGAGATATGACAATGATGACCATAATGCAATTTATATTAAAATCCTTCAATCAAAACTATTACAGCCTCTTTTTAAGTAAATGTGTCAGTTAAATTTTAAATATAATATTTTAAATAACATTTACAACAACATACAATTATGATCAATGTGTTTCTTTTCTACGTACTTTTTGGTAAATGTTAATAGCTCAAAAAATTAAAAAACAAATATGATGTTTATATTGTAAGTGTTAAAATATAATACACATCTTTGTACATTATCATCACATTATCTTTATGTTTGATACATATCGTTATTAAGGTATGCACTAAATTTGTCTCACTGTAACTTTTCCACTTTTTGTGACTACTGGAAAAAATATGATTAGAAATAAATACTAATCTTTTGTGCATTTTTTGTTTTGTGTAATATTGTTGTGTGTACAAAATAAATAAAGTATAATTTTTGTACACTAACCATTTTGATGTGGCAACACAGTTACAAACAAGCTCTCGTAACAGTATTAATGTATTATATGTATATGTGCTTTAATAAACCAAGATAAATTCTGTAATTACTTCATTTCCGCCTATTTTAATATTGGACTATTCTTAATTGTAAGATGGGAAAAATTTAAAATTTAATTTTCAAAATAATTTAATATGATAATCATAGATTTTACAGGAGATTATTACATCAATCAATTATTTCACAAAGTGCACTGTATATGAATACGGACTAGATTACGTTTAATCGAGCTGCAGATACAGAATAAATTTGGCAATTCACTAGCCGTTACATCATGAAATACCTAGGTTTAAGTTGAATACATGAGACACGAGGTCACACTACCAACACACAGACATTCAGACGGTCGGCAGATAGGCACTCGACTATAGATTGATACGACTGGTGTTACTCATGTCCATGGACAACGATTACCACTTACTATTAGGTGGCTCGTCTGCTTGTTTGTCGGCTATTCACATAAAAAATAAAATTACTATGGACTTTATATTCGCACCGCAGATGGTACTGTACGGCTTAGCGGTTGTGCTTCGCGGCGTTCCCCGATCTGGTCGCATCTTTATTCCTCGAGAAAAAATTGCGAGAGTTCAAGCAAATAATCCCCGACGTTTGTGTATAGGTGTACTTACCCACGTATGTGGGTATGTGGTGTCGAATTGAACTCGCGTGTAATTAGGTTCCACATTAGAAATTATATGTTATATGTCCAATATATCCAGAAATATTTTCCGTTATTCTGTGAAAATTTAATGATAACATTTTCTTGAAACTAGTTTTTTTTAATTAAAATTAAACATTAACCCAGAATTTGTAATATACTTTATAGGTCCTTGATTGGTCTAACCCTACGTCATATGTAATACGTACAAAATTACAACTTTATCATCAATAAGATTCGCAAAAAAATATTTTGTGAAAAACAGAGACACAAAGATACAAACATACAAGTAATATCTCTATACGTGTGCCTTTTATTCATTGCATGTACGAAACCCAAAACCGAGGTACCTACTCGACATACTTTTTACAGAGTAACATCTTATTGTGACCTCGAGAACACTTTTCATTTACTTCAATTAAAAAAGTGTAAAAAGTAAAAAAAACAAATAAAGTGTATTTACAATTGGAACACTTATTATGTAACAGATTAAAGCATCTCAAAGACTCACCAACGTTCTTCCAATACACGATGCGGTAATCGCAACACGACCTCAATGTGTATAATTTTAATGCAATCTCTAATGTCATGTCTGCGTATAATATTAAGTATGTTTCGTTGTCATGGTTACAACTGTTTTATTTAGTGGTAAAAAATACTCGGCTAAAGGGAAGGGGACTCTCTTTATTCTTCACGCATAAACAGGAATGAAAATGTACGGAGCCCTAATGTGACGTCGTTTGTATGTAATTTTCATCTCAAGTTCATTACTTTCAAAAATTTCATAAAAAAAAAAGAAACCATACTAAATTAGCAAGTTTGTGTTCCTTTAAAGGATGTCGCCTCATTTAATGAAGGTGGTTGAAACTAATATGCTACATAACAAGTGACAGTCTTCATATTGTGGTAGTTTTATAATAATTATGGCAAATTCTACGTACCATAAAGTACGAAAAACACGAAAATCTATGGAAGCGGCCATAGACCATAGAGTTAATCGTATTTATTCGCACTCTTTACATAAACTTACTTAGTATAAAATGATCAATCATTTATATTTTATCATTCCTCAACTATCACATAAGTACAAAAATTTTAAGAAAAATTGTAATTAAGAATACTTAGTTTTTAAGAAAAAATATTGAACTATTTTAATTTACAAATCAGAAAACCATCACATTGATTTGTTTTTTTTTCATGTTAAAAGCCGACAAACGAGCAGACGAGCCCCTTGATGGTAAGTGGTCACCGTCGCCCATGGATATCAACAAGACCAAAGGTATCACTGATGCGTTGTCGGCCAGGAAATGAGAAGAAGATAAGAAATAATGTATTGGATTTCAAGTCCCCAGCCGGAACACGACGAGTCGTTTAGCGGCTGACTCAAGCAGGAGAGTGGTAGCTAGTCAGGCAGGCTTCACGGAAAGATAATAATAACATTAATAATATGAATGATTTAATAATAATACTGATAATATAATATTTACACGAAGCCCGACCACCAAGCAGGCTGGCTTCTGTCGCCTCTTACGACACCCTTTTCTACCAGCATGAGATTGGGGGGAGTATTCTAGGCCGCCCCAATACGGCCACAAATTAAATTAAACTTTCTTATAATTTACCGAATTTCAAAATTGTGAGTTTGTTGACGTATTTAAATATGGGAAAATAACAAGTTGTTCGATAAAATAAGTAACAGATATTGGTTAAGCTGTTCTAGAAATTTTTTTTTTATTTAAAATATATTGAGTCGTACATGAATATCAATTTATAAATTTAAGTGTTTATTATTAAGAAAACTATAAGTGTTATAAAATTATAATATCTTTAATACGTCAATAAAATTAAATGACCGACATTAACCGAAAAGTTCAATGTTTGCAAAATAATAAATTATTGACTGAGTTCATAATAACTTCGATGACTGCGCAGCATTGCAACGTGCCACAGACTCGCTAGATAACCAAAGAAATTCCTAGTATATGCTAAAGCTGCATAAAAGGCAAGAAACAAAATAGACATTTTCTTTTTGAACAATATCTATATAAATAACTAGTGGTCCGCCCCCACTTCGTACGGGTTGAAAAATGTATTATATTTACAAGATATATAGCCCATATCGAATAATGTATCTTTCAAATGGTAAAAGGTTTTTGAATATTTTTACGAAAATAAATTCTTTAAAAATCCCCACAAAAATTGTAAATATGTACAGTATTTTTGTAGGACAGAAATGATGGCGTGACAGTTCTGTTCAATGTAAGATTCGATCTACGCCACTAGAGATAAGAACATTTTAAAAAACGTAACATTAACATAAGTACTTAATTTTCTTTTTGCTAAACACACCACTAATTTTCTTCATAAATACATATATTGGCATCCGTGCGATGCTATACTAATTATAAAGAGAGAGCACTAATTTTGTGAATTGGTGTGTGTGCAGAGGCTAATCTTTGGAACCATGGCACCTATTTGAAAAGTTCTTATACCATTTAAAAAGTACTTTATTCCCGATGGACATAAACTATAGTATCATGTAGATAAACAACAAGATAGTAATGAGATATCAACACATGCACAAGATATTTGTCAACCATGGCTCAATTCTCTTAATTTAGATCCACTAAGATAATTATTGAACATGAAAATGGGGCACGGACACAGGGCGGACCAATATTAATTAATGAATTAGAAGCTCCGTTAATAACACTCCTTCGCTGTTACATATCAGTGCATCAGATAAATGGATTACGCACAATTTATATTACGATACTTGGATAGTATTCACAATTACTCATTACACCACACGTAATAGATAATGACTTGCACACAACTGAACACAAGTTGCTTTCAACGATATTAGCAACCTTTTTATACAATGTTAATTATGTAGAAATTTCTACATAACATATCTGTCTGAATGCGACAATCTCAACAATTACAGAATGGATTTTCTTGTGTTTTTTGCTAATAGGTAGAATAACGAAGAGGGATTAAGAATGTAGGATAAACAATACATTTAAATAACGTTTTATAAAAACGAGTAAAAGACTTTTCTGCTCCCATTATTATTTGCAAAAGGAATATATTTTCAGAAGCAAAATGCAGATTACTTTTTGTATGTCAATAGACAATAAATCATATCATCCTATCATCGCCGCTATTAGTCACCATTACACCAAACGTTAGTATAAAAAAATTATATTTATAATACGCTTATTGCGATATACGCTTAAAGATTAGTAGTAGGAGTAAGTATTAAAAAAGTATATAGTAGTATCATATTTATTTTTACGATCTCGATTTTAAAATTCTTACTTAATAATGATATGATTAAATCAATAGTCAGCTTTTTTATCGATTTGTTATAGCAAAAAGATGTCAATTGTCAAATGAAATCGGATGTAATATAATAATCGTAACAGGTAACGTTGCATTTAAGAACTTAGATTTTTTAATATTACATTTTAGGTAATTTGCAGGTGCTTTTTTTTAGGAATCATTGGATATAATGAAACATTGTAACCCTTCCAGGATCTTTTACGAATTTGTCTGTCTGTTTATTGCTCTCACAGACGATTCTTTCCTTTGTACTGGACAGAAAAAATTGAAGTTTTTTATACATACTTGAGTTTAATTATATCTAATATCCGAATCCGAAACAATCGAATAATCCGAAATAGTTTCACATCCGTAACCGTATACGAAACCGGTAAAATATTATTCATATATCCGTATCCATATCCAGATCCGAAACTTCATATCCATAACATGCCTAGTGAAAAGATTACTTAAGAACATTACACCTACACCCTAATTAACAAAAAAACTGGTCAAGTTAGAATGGGAATATTTAATTCCTAAAATTATTTACATTTAATCATTTAATAGTGTGCATTACAAATCAGTTCTCACTCGCTTGGGAATAGGAGAACACCGTGATGAAACTAGCATATCTATGCATTCTCCATAATTTTCTCAAAGATGTGTTAAATCTATCAATCCACAATTGGCATGCGTGGCAGACTTTGGCCATAATCTGTCTCATTGTAAGTAGAGACTCGCAGAATATATATATATATATCAAGCATAAAAGTTGTCCGTTAGAGATAGCTGCTTAGCAATAAGGCCGCTATCTGTGCTATATATTTTGAATAATTTATATAAGTATTCTTATATATTGTAATTTTTGTTACTCCCTGTATGTACAATAAAGAATATTTGTATTTTGTGTAGCAGTCAAACGAGCAGATGTACTAGAGGCATCACGGACGCGTTGTTGGTAAAAATTTAAGCGGATGACTTGTCTATTACAATGTTGTAATGTAAAAATCATGAAATGGCCTTCTTATTTCTTATAGACAGACATAAATACATACATACGGACGTATAACTCCGTTTATTACTCAACGTGTCAGTATATAAAAGAATTTCTCAATTATTGTACAAGCTAAAAATATGACATTATGGTATCGTGACTTGTATCAAAACATGTGTAGCTAAATTGCTATCGCACTTGGCGTTCGCGCCTTTGCCCGATTGAAATGATCTACAATTGCAACTTTACGAGCGTTTTACAAATGTTTTGTAACTACTTTCTTGTTTCGTATCGTAATTAATATTGAAATTCGTATCATAATTAAAAGCACTGTTGGCATGTACGCGAACCTTGAAATTTCATATTTCAAACCCTAAAATATATATTCGCCATATATTTCGGTGACGATTTCTCAATGTAATGAATCAATTAAAAGAAAATTGCGATTTTATGTCACAATTTTTTATATGAAATAAGGTAGTGATATATTTATTTAAAAAAAAAACTGTACCGTATATCAATCACTGTATTCCTCCTAAACGATTTCAATTTTTTTGTGTTGTTTCAGTGGGTCCCTGAATGGTTTAGATTCACAATTGTACAACAACAACAACAACGGGGTTCTTCTTCGTCACCGCTCATAGGCTAGGGTGACGAGGACTACGGGCCTCAAGGGTCACTCCTTTTTACCCGGGCTTGGAACTCGGGGGAACGAGAGTCCCCCGGTGAGAGAGTGGACCCCCGCTGTTTAGCAGGGGTATCCCGTCCATTGGACTGGCCAGGTTGCAGCCACTAGTCCCCCAGATGGGCGGGGGACTAATCTGGCTCTATAAGCTCCCGCGGAAGCGGGTAGCCGTCCGGAGGCCGAGCGTGAAGTGGCGCGATCCCCTGCAGGGAATCATGCGGCCCGTTGTCGGCGCGGTCGAACATCGAACGCGCCAACCGGGCCACATAGTCCCCCACCGTCTCCACCTTTAGATCTCTCGCCACCACGTCGTTCCGGACGTACCGTCCCGCCCCCGTGATCGCTCTCAGAGCCAGGTTTTGCTGCTGCTGCATGCGTTTGTGCTGCCACCTGGAAACCAACGCGTACCATGCCGGCGCCGCGTAGGCTAATCGTGACCGAACGTAGGTGTAGTACACCATTCGTTTCGCTCTAAGCGGTAACTTGGATGTAAACACCGGTCGGAGTATAGCTCGAGCGGCACGCGCCTGTTGAATGACGTTGTCGACTTGTTGCGACATCCGCATCGAGCTATCGATGATACATCCTAAGTACTTAACGGTCGGCTGCCACACCACCTCTCGGCCACGAAGGCGAAGCGGCGCAGGCAGCTTACGCGACCTGG
>PDGT01000087.1:826335-836651 GCA_003671415.1 Megathymus violae
TGTTCTGCCCACCAGTGCCGGTGATCCGCTCCCGTGTCCGCCCACCGCCACCTCGGCGACAGTCGGGGTCGGGATGGGTGCTGGGAAGGAAGTCCGCAGCGCGGGTGTCGGGTCTTGCGCTCTGAAAGGAGCCACACCCGTGATGGTATGGGTTTGGGTCTCCCGTGGGGCCCGGGCCCCAGTCACCTCTGGCCTTGGGGCCTTAGGCGCTGGTTCCCGGGTTCCGGGAGCCCTCCCCCTCCGAACCCGTTGCGGCTTCGGCTCTAATTGCGATTGCAATTGCGATTGCGGTGGTAGTGATTGCGGAGGAGGTGCCCTCGCCTCGGGGGGCTGCGCCGCCGATGTAGTTGGTGGGTGCACCTCCATGATCTCCATAGGAGTAGGTGCACCCACAGCAGGTGTATCCCGCTGTGGTGCCCCCCTCCTACTCTTCTTCTTCTTCTTCTTTTTGGCCTTGCCCCCCTTCGCGGCCTCAGGTAACCCCTGGACGCTACGGGGGGGGGTTGGCCGGCGCCATCAACGACGCCCCCCCGGCGGTGGCATACTCCTCCACCGTTGACATGGGAATTATTCCCACCGTGGGTTGAGCGCCCTCAAGGGGCGCTGCCCGAGTCGGGAGATTGGGTATGGGGGGCTTCAAAGTCACCCCCCTCATACGCGCCATCTTCCTGAGAACCGCACACCGCTGATCGTTAGCTGTGTGCGGTCCCTGGCAGTTGGCACATCGGATCTTGTCCTTAGCACTCCTCGGGAGCGGGCAGTCTCCTGTCACGTGATCCCCCGCGCAGCGGACACAGCGCGCCTGCCTGTGGCAGTTGGCCGAGGCATGTCCGAACTTCTGGCACCTATGGCACTGGGCCAAGACTTTGCCAGACGTCCATGCCCGGACAACCACCCCACGCATGAACAACAGCTCGTCCACCCCATAGAGGCGGGCGAGCTGCTGCTGGTCGAGCCGGTCCAGCTGCACGTGGAACACGCAGCCTGACCTTCCTCGCTTCCCGGGGATGTGCTTGGCGAACCTGGCCGGGAAGCCCAGGCCCTTGAGCGCCTCCGTAATCAGAGCCGGGTCCGTGTCCTGTGGGAGACCAGTGATGCCCACTTTCGTGGGGCGCTCGTCTTGTGGAGTGTAACACCACCAGGACACGTCCGGATCCGTCCGGGAGAGCTCCACCATGTAGGCCTGGACTGTCCGGAACTCGGTATCCGACTCAGGGATAAATCGCACCCCCTTCCCGAACGGGCGCGCACTCGGTGCCCGCCCGAGCTTGTCGCGCAGGGCCGCAAAGTGTCGCGTCCAGTTCGGGAGGCGCTCCACCACGATGGGGGGATACCCCGATCTGGCCGCCGATTGAGACCCCTGAGGGGTGGGTTGGGGATTAACGGCGGCTTGGGTGCGCTGTGGCGCAGCCTTAGTCGCCGGTTTGGCCGTCGGTTTACGAGTACCGGCGGTGCTAACTGTGCTGGTGGATGGTGCCGATAGAGCGGCGGCAAACGAAACACCAGTGCTCACCGTGGTGGTAATCGGTGGTGCACTGACGGACCCAGTTGGTGGTGAAATTGTCGCTGTTGTTGTTGGCGATAAAAGTCTTTTTAAAAACATACCTCGTTCCATATCCGTCCGCCCAGGAGTGGGTGGGATGATTGGTGGTGATGCTGACGAGGACTGGGGTGAAGAGGGTGAAGCGGGTGAGGCCCTGGAGTCGATCGCAGCCACCTCCGCAGCAACTTCAACGCCCGAACCTGCTCCCTCCTTCATTGCCATATCAGTGGTAATTGTAGTGTCAGTGGTTATTTCTTCGAAACTATCGACGAAGTTCTCGCTCGAGGAACTACTTCCAATTGTACCCGGTGGAAAAAATATGTCATAATATAGTGTATACTTTATCGAAAACTACGATACAAAAGAAACGTTTGCTGAACCCGCTAATAGCAGGCAAGATGACATTCGGCCGGACAAAGCCTGCCAGGCTAGCTAGTATACATATACCGACATAGTAAGATTAAATTTTGCCAGCGATAGGTAGAAATGTAACAAGTGTTGCATATATAGATGTGATTTTTCTTTCTTGGATTTCATCCATCTACGTTGCAACTTGTGTCAAAGCAATCCCTGCATGTAAATAATGCCTTCCGTGTTATACCTGTTTCGATATTAAATTCGATCTGGAAGTGTCTATGACTGTTAAAACTAGCATCAAGTGAAATCTCATGTTTTCCGCACAAACCGGCTTATCTTCTTGTTCGTACTTCGGTAATGATTATGATTTTCAAATATTCTGACGACCCCATACTATAACGAAGTTGGTGGTGATCCTGCCTGCCAAGCGAAGGATCCTGGGTTCGATTCCCGACCGGGGAAGACATTTATGAGACAGATAAATGTTTGTTCTCAGGTCGTGGATGTTTATTATGCCACCCGCAACACAGGGAATCCTAATACGGCGGTGTGAGTGGGTAAACATTAATTTTTTAATTTTTATTTTTTTCTTGCTACACTTTGTTCTTATAAAAATTGACAACGTATTAACATTTTAGAATTACTCATAGGAATGCGAATTTATAAATAATAATGTAACCCACCCTCGCTATATTTTGAAAAAATTTTGTGGAATTGAAACTTTTTTTTTCCCGGAATATTTTTTAAAAGGGAGGAAGGGTTTTAGTATTATCAAACATATAATCAGGCAAAAATTACAAAAAAAAAAATGTTTAATCCCCTCTATCGATATCAAAGTCTAAATTCTTCCAAAATATTTTTGATGTACAGACTCAGCCTTTTACAATGTCATTATTATAAGATATTTATCCTGTGAATATATATTGACTGTAGAAGTTTTAAATATGCTTCATAGCGAAATAAAATATAACTTTAACATGTTACAAACTAATAAAAAATATGTTCTTAGGATGACTGAAAATCAAATTGTTTGTAAGCCCAAATTAATATAATTTTTTTAACACTCGTTTCGAAAAATCTGTTATTAAACACAAATACTTATAAATCGGAGGTAAATAACAGATTGCGCACAAAATTTAACCAATGACAATTTGCAGTTCAAAAAAGTAATCTAGTCCATTTTGTTACTTTTTTACGATAATCTTCGTGTATATTCGTGCCAATATTTTGTGTCTCGTTGTGTCAGTGCGAAAGTACTAGGATAACCGAAAGACATTTATGAAACAGACTAGGGTTGTATGGACATGAAATTTCGGATCTGGATATAGATACGGATATATGAATAATATTTTACAGGTTTCGGTCATGGTTACGGATATGAACTTTTTTATGACTATACAACTGTTTCTGATAGTTTCGTTTACAGATGTTAGATGATTTAGAACTTGCAAATAAATATAATCCATTTACAATGTAACAGTTACACTTTCTTTCTAGGTAATATTTGGTATTGCAATCATGGAAGAAAAACCTTCAAAATTAAATAATAAAAATGTCTAAACATATAAGCCACGCAGCTAGTGTAACGGCTGAGATAGCGAAAACCTAAGTATAACCTGTTTCCTTCAGATTCCGCCTCTATTCGAAGTTTGTGAATTTTTTTTTATCCGATTCGGTAACGATTTCAGATATATTTTTATTTCGGATATCCTATACTTTCGGTTACGGTTACGAAGCTCCATAACATCCCTGAAACAGTCGCACTCTCCGAGAACATCATTTTGAAAGTCATAGATGTTTCGAAAGCACTCTCAAGGTGCGCAAAACGACCTTGCTCTTTGCAAGTAAACATATTATATGTTTAGCATACTAACAGTAAAAGGCAGGCGCAATACAATAATATTGACGGGAAACATTTTTAATGTCCATAATATATTAAATTTGGAAATCTGAAACTGAATGGTTTGAAACACACTAAGTGTCAGTTATAAAACAGTGTAACTGTTTGCTTTCTTTATTTGTTGTTCTTTTTTACACAATCTCCCAATGGAGACACGTTAACATATCAATAGTGAAGATCGCGCGGGGAGAGGTATTCCCAGATTTCTAACTCCATTCAGGGAAGAGCGTTGAGGATAAGCGCATTGTAAAATTATGCAGAACACCCGCACCATATTTGTTTACTTCTTATGAT
The DNA here is from genome assembly GCA_003671415.1 of Megathymus violae. Lineage (NCBI taxonomy): Eukaryota > Metazoa > Arthropoda > Insecta > Lepidoptera > Hesperiidae > Megathymus > Megathymus violae. The sequence continues at coordinate 830,430 of PDGT01000087.1, forward strand.
ATTATTTTAAATCATGTAATAACTTGAAGAAAGGTCAAAATGTAATCATTTTGACATGTCCGGTTTATGTATAAGCGATGTCAAAATCAAAGGCGAAGAATGTTTTTACACTACGCCTATAGTACAAGTGTATAAATATTAAATTGCAGGAGTTCGGGTTGATTTCGAGTAGTCTTTGAACTACCCACTTTAATGAAAACTAACGGTATTTGCCCATTGCTAGATGCCTATCACCTAACCTTCTAAGATGAACTGTAATATTATGTTTTTAAATTGTTTTGGTTGCAACATTGATGAACCAAAGATCGATGTGTTTATAGCTTTATCTTACCATAGTGTAGTGCAGTTAAACGTCTGTCATTGTGTGCCAGCCTATCGAATCGATCCTAAAACCATTTATTTACCTACATTATAATGCATGTAAAAGTAATGCACACTTATTGATAGCCAAAGTATCTGTAAATTACGCATAACATCTAAAACTAACATCCGGCGCCCTACTTCGTGCAGCGGAACTAATTCGGGATGGCGTCAGAACAACCTTGCAAGCCTTTCTTTCTGTTTATAACTACATTGTTAAATCACACTTTACACTCAAAATATAAAGTTCATATCAGCTTGTATGATTGAGATAAGTTAATAAAATGAGTTATACAATACCAACATACGAAACATTCTTGGACACGCACGAAGAATGTGGATAGTCGCGTAAATTGTTACACTTTTGATTTCGAGCGTAATGAGGACTAGTACCGATTGCGGATCTTTCTACAAAGAAACTTGTATTATTGAGAGGTTTATAACGTCATGTAACTAGCTTACAATGCAGCCATTGCAACTAATGGGCGTTCGTAAATTATGGCGGCATTGTATCAATCGATCAAACGCAATGTTTCAAAACGGACCAAGTTAATATACACTATGCTCATAAATTAACATTACATTTAAAAAATTAAAATAAACCGCAGGCTGTCACTTGATCGAATCGAAGAATTGTCGCTGGTTGTCACCGCTAGATGTTTATATTTTTGGAAAATTTACAGACCTACAGTACAGTAACCTCCACAGAAAATAATTAGTCCAACATAAACCATAGATTAAATAACATGTAACATTTAAACTGAGCCCTTATCGCCATGATACTTTTATCCCGTGTGCACATCTTAAGCATATTTTTTTATTAGTATCACCAAACACGGCCTTCTTAAATTGATTTAACAATTAAAGCTTTTTCTGTGTTTTTGCCTAATTTTGAGTATAATATAGGTACATCTCTCTTTTGTATTGTATGTTTTGCAAAGTATTGTTACTTCCTAAATTCATAGTAAATTATTTTTATCAAACTTGGTCAATTTATATAAGGACTTTTTTCTACCCCAACAGGTGTCGATCCTTCGAATTATGTGTTTAGGCTAAAACCACGTCAGCCAACTGATTCTGAAAGTTATGTCTATAACGGATACAAACACCTAGAGAAATTCTTCGACATTATATTGTTATGTTAATAAATCCAAACTTACGATAAGATTGCAAGTGATCTTGTAGCCGAATTAAAAACATTACGGTTTCTATTCGTAGTTCTAGCAGTGTTAATAAGAAATAGGGAAATAATCACACACACACATGCACTAGGATTCCCTGTATTGCTGTTGGCATATACATGCACATAATTAAACATCCCAAACACCCACAACATTGGAACCAATATATATATATTAGTCACATAAATATCTGGTCCCGGCGGAGATTGAACTTCAAAAGAAGAAATTAGTGCCATTGCTTCGTCATCGACTCAGCAGAAACGAGCAGAACATGTTAGCTTGGAGACAAAAATGGATGGAGCCTTTTACAATAATACAATATAACTTAATAATAATTTAGTTTTTCTAAATATACGAGGATAAACACTGAAACAGGCTAGATACTAGATGCCCTAGTTTCTCGTAAGCAAATTTAATAAAATCTTTCTATTAGCTCGATATATAAGTAGATGCTTAAATGAAGTGGCACACTGAGCCAAATGTATACAAAACAGTCGCTATAGGTATATTGGAACCCCAGTGAACAATGTCTTCGAGCCCAGCACCAATCAGAGCGGGGGTGGAGTGGCGGAAATTTTGCGAGGGATTCAATTAAACTTGAGCGTCCGCCCTTATCTGATGACTCCGTGGAGGCTTCGTAACGAGCTCGGTAGGGGTGCCGGAGATCCTTGGTTCCTTTTTTAAATGTGATCTTTTTTAATTAAGAACCGGCAAACGAACCGACGGACCCCGTGGTAATAAGCGCAACGATCACTACCATCTATTCACCCGCAACAACTATTTGTACAAAATGCTACCGAATGATAATAAATAACATTTTTTATTGATTTTAGAACAAGAAGTGTCAGCTAATCAGGTTGACAAACCCGTCACCGTGATTTAAGCATAGAGATGTAACTCTATGGATTTAAGTACCGTCCCGATTAATCTGAATGGCGTAGAGAGTAGAGATCTAAGTAACATTGTCAATGCATCCTCTGCTACCTTATATAAACTTTGTCATTCAGGCATTAAGCCAATTTGTGATAGATCATCAGGAAAACATGAAAGATTATTAAGCAATGCTTATTGAAACAAACTACCGATGTGATGGAAGACCTTCATGGGCACACTTGCATGCATACACATAACACGCACAGAGAAACCCGAACAGTTTATTAAAGTCAACTAATAGGAAACGAAATAGTTTAAAAAACCTAGATAATCAATCAAATTACACATTTTACAATAAATTTCATACATGTAGCATAAAGTTTTTTTATATTTTTGTATATATCTATAATTAAAATAAATAAAAAAAAACAAAAATCACACCTACTTATAAAATAGACTGAATTGTTATAGAATTAATATTATCAATAAAATTATCATAGCCATGTATGTGGTGACAGAGTTAAATCCACAAAGTAACTAGAGATAATTAAGTCACTTATTTACACATATTGTAGCCTCGTTGAATAGTATGCTTTTTCCTCACCACCGAGCATCGAAAACAAGTTACTTTTAAGTCATTGAAAGGTTCCAAAGAATGATCTCGAATCGATTTTGATATTATGTAAAAAACCGTATAGAACAGACATTCGCATTCGCATATAAAAATGTGGACTTACATACACACAATTGAAAGATACAATAGTAATCGAAACGCGAAGCCTCCTGATATATGAGTTATTAACGTGCTCATTAAGGCGCTCGAGCCACTGAATAATACATGTTACATTATGCTATAAAAATTAAATAAATTTTGATTTTCGAAAAATAATTCCTCGAAAGCAATCGTCGACAGCCCTTGCTCCGTGCCTACGTCGGAATAATCCCCATCCGGCTGGGAGCGCGGCGAGGCGCGGCGTCAAGCGGGACTCCTCTCAAGTCGCAGCCGCTTGACACCCTGACGTTATCACACGGTGCGCCCTCCCAGCCTACGTACCTTGGAGAGTGTTTATATACATATAAACAGTTGTGCGTCTCTTAGTTATTCCCGCGTTAAATAGTGTCTGGACAGGATTTCAACGCTAAAGATCGCGAATTTTCTTATTATTTCCGACAAATCAGTTCAGACAAACAGAAGACTGGCTGTCAACCGTCACTATTTTTTTTTTGTTTTGTTTGGTAGCAATTGACGAGCTTTATTGTTACATTAAAAAAATGGAAAACCAAACATTAATAAATAATTATAATCGAATTTGTAACAGTAGCATAGTTATTACAAAATAAAAATAAAAAAAATTATGTACTTTCTATCTTTCTTGGTCGACAACGCTTTTCGTGTTACTAATGTCCGTGGACGTGGGCGTTTGTCGATTAGTTACAAAAAAAAATTATTTAATTATTCACATATACACAACATTTCGCAAGGATAACATTAAGGGTATTAAAAATATACTAAGGTGCTGTATATTTGCACATCCTTACCTTTCCTGTCACTATTCGTAATTGTTGTATCCACAAAATTCACATAAAATAATTATTACAAAATAAATAAATATAGTGTACCCTAAAAAAAATCTTATATACAACCGCTTAACTCCAAAGTATCCTAAACATTTGACAATAATTTCATGGGTGAAACTGGTTAAGCTCGTCGTAAGAAGCGAGTGCACCGCCCTGATAACACCTCCCGCCTGTCGACCCTGCTCACTGCTCCCCAGGGAGAGCTCTATTTGATGAACTTACCCACTTTGGATATCACGCCTACTATTCACAGTGTTGGCTGTATGGCTTCGATCGTAAGCGGTCCACAACGAAACATTAGTTCCTTCTTGTGATTGAAGAAAGCTAATTCTACCACGGTGCTCTATTGCAAATTAGGGTAAGATGTCAACTCAGACATCAGAAATTTGAAAGCCGTCTAACATTTAATTAATGCTATATTTTGAAGCCTGAAGCCGTCTGCAATATTAAAAACAAATATTATGACACAGATCGCATCACAGATCAGTTAGAAATTACGGCATTGTAATTGATTTAGCTATTTTTATGCCATCCTTTGACGGACCATCTTTAATTGGACGTGTCCCGTCTTCTTATATTTCTAGTAATAATTAATAGATCCCTAGATGGCTTTTGAGTTTACATTGATTATTATTTTCTTTAAAGATATTAATTAACGTTATTAATATCCTACCCGTCCTTGCTTCGGTTTGAAAAAATTCAACGGGAACCTTATGCCGAGATGAATTGTATCCCTGTTAATGACGTTTAAAGTAGGTTACAATATCCCAAATTCCAATAATCATTTAAAGCTGTTAAGTGGTTTTAGTGCTTTACGTGTACAGACAAAAAACTCATTAAAAAAAATTTGAAGCCTCCATACCAATAGCACAGTCTATTACTATAAATATTTGGAAAAAATATTCGAAATACAGGTTTGGCACCGTTTAAGTTTTGTTATTAATATAGATTACACAGAGTTCATACGAAATCGTGCCAAAAGTGGTGAGTGTGGCGCGATGATAAACACGAAAGAAAGAGAGATATATTTAGACCTCTCCTCTCAAGAGAGTGTCTAATTAGGAATTCCTTGACATGTTCAAGCTTGCGGGATAACCCTTTTGTGGTTTGCATGGATGATAATAGTAGCCATGAGTTTGGTTTAAATTGAAACAATAGCCATTGTTGTGTGTCATAAACCGAGATCCTTAGTTCATATATTCACATATTCTATTTCAGGGTCCTCTAATTATTTATTCGGATTAAAGATACAATAAGCCCACGATCATAAATAAGGTCGACAGCAATAGTACCCTAGTGATTTAAACACTGAAGTCCCATAGAAGGCTCGAGATGATATCCTCTAATTTTTAAGTTATTATCTAATTTATTACTTACTTCGCTGAAAGAAAACATTATGACGAAACCTTCATATCAGAGAGTTCTCAGATGTTATAAAATCTGCCTATCCGCACTTGACCAGCGTGACGGATTGTGGCCTTAATCCCACTCATTATGAGAAAAGACCCGGATCCAAAAGTGGGGCAACATGAGTTTCAATAATGAATAATGAAATCATAAGTCAATGTTTTTAATAGCTTAAAGTAACACGCGGTCTAGTGGGGATTTATGCAGATCTTAGAGGCCATTACGAGTTTCGGGAGAACTAAATTAAAATTTTAATTTAATTGAAGTTAATACGCTTCACCATCTAAAGTTACATTGTGACTTACCATTCGGTGGGATTGTAGTCAAGGATTGTTTTATAATACTAAAAAAACTCTTAGGATTATTCGACTTCACCTAAACGACATGCAACATCGTGTAAAAGAAACTGTTACAGGACCACTGGTGGATTTCTATCTGTCAGTCTGACGGTATGTCTGTCACATGTTTTCTCCGTTTAGGTGGGAAATGGTGAAATTTGATTGTAAAGATAGAGATACCAATAGAGGTAAGGCGATAACGAACATAGTTATACCGTAATATTTACTTACGATATTTGTGAATTTTTGGAATCAGTTTTGAAGGGCAAACCATAAATGTAGGAAATGAAGAATGTATGAAGAACAAAAAAAAATTTTATAACTTTAATGCGTAATTTAAGCGACGTAAAGATACCTCCATAACGAAATTAGGCATTACCTTTATCCATATAATTAAACTTGTCTATAAATTTCAATTGAAAACGGAACATATTTCTTGATATATAAAATACGAAATTATATTCAACTGTAAACTTTTTTAAATA
>PDGT01000087.1:843372-943973 GCA_003671415.1 Megathymus violae
GGCAGTGCCCTAGCCACTATATTCCCCACTAATGTTCTAGGCTTTCATACTAGCACGCCCAAAATTTATCACCCAATGATGATTGTGCACACGTTATTAGGTAAATATATTGCTCGCTTACCGTACAAAGCAGAAAGATAATTTTGCAGATCAGACACTACACAATTTGAACCAAGGTTCTTCTCGTAGCAGTCGACGTGGAAGCAACTTTATGTTTATTGTAATAAAGACGAAAACGAAGTTGTTCAGCGTGTTTCCGCGGTTGTATGTCTTGTACGTATTATGTTAATATTCTTAAAATAAAACCGCTTATAGGATATCAATTATCTATACTTCATTAGAGAATGGGAAATTTGCGAGTTTGTGTATATGCAGAACGTCGGCCATTGGTATTGAAATTTGAATTGTATTTTTATTTTTCAGGGCTTGTCACCTTCAAATATATATTGTTTTATACTGAAGTGAAAATGTGACTATATTATTATCTTACATACAAATTTGATATTGTTACAGGGTTCCTGTTTCCTAATTTTATGTTAGGCCCCGAGATTCCAGACCAGTCGCACTCTTTCGAGGGTTTCTTGTGGAGAGTGTTTGAAGAAACTGGATACCTACATATCCAGGCAACAAAACCAGATACAATAGGTAAGGAAAACTTCTTTAATTGTATGGGAAGGAACAACAAAAGCTTTCGTTATTATTTTATTTAAATATTTATACACAAAGAGAATAAAACAAAAGTTAACAAGGAATACGGAATCTAAGGGAACTACTTATCTCGCAACGAAATCTCTTCCAGTAGCGAAATCATCAGAAAATGCAGTATATAGAGCAATGAAGTTAGTGCAACATTAAAAAATATACATGTTCATATATTAACAAAATACTATAAATACATAATATAACTCAATAAGTAAAAAATACGTAGAAAAAATATATTAACTATTGATAAATTAACAAATATACTACATAATACAATATCTTTTTATATGTTCAGTGGAAATGTCAGAGTACTAGTCATAAGCGAGTCCTCCACTACCGTCTACTTACATGTTTGTGATTATATTTGGTGTTATGGACGTGCATGGGCAGTGGTGGCTTGGGTGGCCCGTTCGATCTGATCATCAGATGTCGATTCTGTATAAAGGATATGATGTTTTATAAGAGGAATGCTTACTTACGTTAGTTTCTAGACTCACTATAGTTGGTTATTGGCAACAAAAATACTGACAATAGAAAAAAAATATTCACAGTATAATCTTCAAGCTTTCTGGTCGGCAACGCGTTGGTGATGCGTAGTGTTACGGACGGATACGCAACAATGAATATTTACATAGCCATATCATCTATCGATGAAATGATAAACATAACATTCTCCATATGATGTAATACATTTCAATGAGAAATGCAATGTATGTATATACTTACATATACAGAGTGAATTTTTCAAGTGGGCGTGGATGGCCAAATCTGAAACTAAGAGGAATAGCGAAAAGTAGTTAAAGGAGTCACGGGCCCGATTTTGATAAAAACTAAAACTGCATCTTTTGATTTTTTTTAAATCTGTATTCCTAGCCGGGAATCGAATCCGTTGATTTAAAAAAAATAAAAGAATGTATTATTCCACCGTTCGATAGTGTTGGGAATAAGATTGACTTCTGGGAAGCAATGACATACAGCAAACTTAAGGAAAGAGCTAATTTTTAACTTAAAATACATAGTTTTTTTAATGACTTTCTTTGCCAACCTAAATAATCTTAATTAGACTTATCACCAAAACTTATTCAACATTTCAATCACAGGTATAGCGCTAACAGATTCTCCAGCCGGTCTCGCAGCCTACATCATGGAGAAGTACTCCGCACTGACGAGCCCAGAGTACCAGAAGGCTGAAGACGGGAACCTTCGGAACAAGTTCTCGTTGACGCAGCTGCTCGATAACGTCATGATGTACTGGGTCACTAATAGCATCACATCGTCAATGAGAGTGCACGCGGAGTACTATCGTAGAGGGAGCGTTATTTTGGACTTGTAAGTATATGTAAAGGTTAGTTTCTACCTAGCCGAGTAGACTTGACTGGGTAATCCAGTCGAAATTGCACATCATGATCGATAAGGGCGATCTTAAGTGGCTGCTGCACTAGATCGATTTTGACGATTTTGCAGCCCAGTTGGCTTATCTGCCTTGACCTTATCTGCCAAGCGAGAGGTCCCGGGTTCGATTTACAGTCGTGGATGTCTCTGATGTGCCATTTATGTTCAATGCCACTGTATTAGAGGGAATCTTAGTGCTTTAACTAAGATTACGGTGAAATCGGGCAGTTGTAATTAATTTTTTAAACCACGATGCTGATATTAGTTATTATTGATTTAACTATTGCAGGGTGGAAACGGAAGTTCCGACGTGGGGTTTAAAGTTCAAACATTATCTAGAGTTCGCTCCGCTGAGCGTACTCCGACGGAAGTATAAAAATTATTTGCATACAACTGTGGTGGACGATGGCGGGAGCTTTGCCGCCATGGAGCACCCGGGACTCCTTGTCAACGATATTTTCGAAGCTGTGGATACATTCATAGCTTTTAATGCTAAAACTGAGTAAGCATATTTTATCTTGCATTACAAAACAATCGTAAAGACCAACTTTGAATAAATTGCATTTAATTACCTCGAATAAATTGCATTTAATTAACTGTTTCGGTCGGTAACGCGTCACTGATGCCTTTAATGTTACCGAAGTCTATGGGCGACGGTGACCACTTACCATCAGGTAGCACGTCTGTTCGTTTGTCGAATAGTTACATAAAAAAGTCAATTTTAGAAAATTTCTATTAGAATCTATTAAACTGATTTTAAAAATTATACAGATGTAATTAAAATTACGCGTTAACATATTACAGAAATGATAAAGATTTTGACTATCTTTCAATATGATAAATAAAAATCAATATTTCATTCAACAGCACGCAAGATACCACTTCAACAGTCTCCAAGAAACCAGAAACTCTATACGACTTCTCTGTCACAGACATTCATGGTAGGGAGGTGCAACTTAACAGATACAAGGGGTATGTGCTGCTCATAGTGAATGTAGCGTCACAGTGCGGGCTCACTGATAGAAACTATCAGCAGTTGACGGAGCTATATGAAGAATATGAAGGGAGAGGTCTGAGAATACTGGCATTCCCTTGCAATCAGTTCGGTTACCAAGAACCCGGGACACCAGAGGATATAATACAATTCACAAAAGCTAGAGGTGTTCGGTTTGATGTGTTCAACAAGATTGAGGTGAACGGAGAGGATGCTCATCCATTGTGGAAGTTCTTAAAGAGAACACAGAGTGGAACGCTTGGAGATTGGATCAAATGGAATTTCTCCAAGTTCATTGTTAATAGAGATGGTGTTCCCGTTGAAAGGTTTGGACCCGATGTTGATCCGTTAGATTTAAAACCTTTCATCGCCAAATATCTTACACTTGAAAGACAACATGAGGATCTGTAGCACCAGATTGGGGTGTTAATATCTCTTATTCTAATTATCTATATTCTTATTCTACTATTACCGAGTGGCAATGGGATAGAAACATGGAGACATTGGAAAAATATTTTATTTTATTTATCACAATAATGTTAGGAAACAAATAATATATATGAATAATTTGTACAAGGATGCATTCCTGATTAGGTTAAGTGAAACTAATCAGAAGTTTCTTACAATAGGCCCAGAAGTGGAAAAGTTATTTAATGAGGCAAACTGAGTGCGTACATACATAATATTAGATATGAAATACAAATATTATATACATTTATGTAATATTAGTTTTTCAGTTTATCATAAATTCATAATAAAGATACAATTCGGATCAACAAAATAAAATGTATGAAAACTGTACCAGCTATATGCCATGGGATAACTGAGTACAATATAGTAAACCATTGTCTTATTGCAATAGCAATAGCATTTATTTGTTAATAATTATATAGAATAGAATGGAATAGAAAATATTTATTCAGTTTAAGACTTAATATCTATTACAAAGTTAGTCTTAAGTATTATGTTAGACTCACTAGTCTATTTTATAAAATTATAGGAACAAAACATCTTAGTCTTAAATTGTGTGTTTGCTAAACACCTAATAAAATTTTATATATATCGAAGACCCGACGTAACTGCAGTCCTGGAGTTACGACGTCAACCGGAGACCACCGAGTCCACCGTGCACCTCACCTAACCATGTTTTGTCATCGTGTTTTAAAGTAAAATGTTTGTGTTTTCGCTTTATTTTATGGTTTTTGGTGTATGTGTGTAATTTATATTTGTATGTCCTACGAACACTATTAATTCGATTGCAAATTATCGTAGTATTCGTGAAGTAATTCAAACACTACATGAAATGAGAAGTGAACTGACTACAGCGATGAACATACTCTTATATATAATATCATTCCACAATCAGTTTTTCTGTCAATTAAAACGGTACTGGTTACTGTCTCTGCTGGACAGTGTGACAGTGACAGTGTGTGGATTCACAAGATTTAGGTGTATCGGGAAAAATTTAAAAATTTATTAAACCCCTGATAAAAACGTATAACAGTTTCTCTCTAATTAGTCTCTCAGTTTAGCTGTTTCCTTTTGTGAAAGTAAAAGTGATGAAGCGAACCAAGGGTTCATTACTAGTATAATATTTTACTATATAAGAACGCAACATTATTAACTTATTCAGCGCCGTGTCTATGGGCTCTTCATATTATTACAATAAGTTTGCGAACGACAGGCCGTGGCGGCATTGTATCGTTGAATAACGTTTAATAATTGTAGTACTTATAAATAAACGGCTACAAATGAAAACATATTTTAGTATTATTATCTACAGGGCTGGATACAACAAGTAAGTTATTATTATGCATTTATTTTTGTTGTTTTATATAGTTTTAAGTGGTCCTGGCGAATACTGGACATTTTGTAAATTTATACACCAATAGTGTTTTTCATTAATTTGTACAGTAACATTTTACAAACAATTTTTTTTTAATCTTTTGTACAAAAACATTTATATTTCAGTCTTGCTTACACATAATAATCTATTCCCACAGCTGAACTCTGGTATCGTCTGGCAGTGAGAGAAATAAGACCATAGTGTACCACGCTGGCAATTGGTAGATTTCATGTACCTTTGACAACATATCGGAGAACTCTCAAGAGTGCAGGTTTCCTCACGACGTTTTCCTTCAACGAAGCAAGTGAATTTATTTGCAAACGCTCATCATTAGAGGTGTATGCAAAATTTGAACGGAGATCTCCCGTCCGGGATACCAAGCGTTCTACGGTACACTCTACCACTGCTCTAGTAGCTAACGTAGTTCACAATACATAAAATGTTAATAGCCGTTATAAGATAAGACGGGTCACCTGATGATGAAATGATCACCTTTACCAGGAGTATCTTGGAGTAATTGTAGGTGGTATGTGGACAACAGGAGCAATCTTTGTCTTGTCTGTTGGTCAACACAACGACAAGGGAGGTGGACTTGGATTTCAGAACGAAACAAGCCCCTTGTATAATCTTTCGTGCAATCACACATTTTCATGGTAGGTATTCGTAAATCAACCACACGATACAGTAGTCCTGTTTGAAGTCCATTGCTATATTATTACTCTTAGTTCTCAGACAATGGAACATTTTCTTTTTGTTGAATCAAACTCCGTTTCAACGTTCCAGCAATTTTAATATTATATTTCTATCACTCAATTACACCTCCATTTAATGTGTGGCGAATCCACTTGTCTGCGACTACGTCTGTATCGGCCGACGTCCAGACCCAGAACGCAACTGGCTATTTTGAAACATCCTCTCTCCATCAAAAGATGGGTTTAATAGTAAACAAATTCTCGATACACATAGGGGGCGCGCCGGCCAATACAGGAAGTCAAGTTATATCCAATATATTTTGGTGCTTGACAAATAATTCGTTCAAGTTAGTACGCTGTAACTACCATTAGAAAATGTTAGTTTATCAGCTCGACCATCTTGAGCTTGCAACCAGTCCTCGGGTTGGATAAGATAGTAAAAGACAGGACAAACGATAATAATAAAAAAAGGAGTCTCATCTTTAAGCCATAAAAAAAATTTGCTAAAGGGTCTGAACAATAATTTGGTATAACTATTTAAATTCTAAACCTATAAATAAATTCATAAGCCTAATTCTGTAACATCAATTTTCTTATATATAACAATAAAAGAGTATACTTCATCGCTTATATAAAAAATTATATATCTAATTGGTATTAAGAATAATTTGCTAATTGTAAATTAGATCAATTAATCAATTGACAACGACAACATATCTACAGTTTACGATTGAATAGTTTCATGATCTTGAATGATTTCCTCATCACTAGAGTCACCGTCACTATCAATCAAAAGGTCAACCAAAGGAAAGGTCAACCAAGGTTGAATTTTGTCGATTGCCACAATCGTTTCGTAGCTTCGATTATTTTTACGAGTTAACGGAGTATCTTCGATTACAAATCGTTAATTTGGGTGAATTTTAACAATGCGGTACGGGCCTTGGTATTTTGGTAATAATTATTTTAATTTGCCGTCGTTACTATTTATTTCCTTTTTTATTCGCAATAGGGGGGTCTTTATGCACACGGTTACTTTTACTGTTTTTATTAAATCTTTCAATGTATTTCGCTTGTTGTTCCCTAATTAGATTTCCAGTGGTGCTTCGTAAGTCATTTAGTTCCTGTTCAGATGTAATACTTAAGGTATCATTGATTACTTCCTGCAATATAGATTCGGATCTATTCATCAATTTAAAACCAAAAAGTAGTTCTGCGAGACTTTTCTTCGTAGTTGCCTGAACCGTGGTATTCAAACCTATTTATATGTCGGGGAGGTGTTCATCCCATGTTCTATCGTCTTGTTTGTGTATTTTACTAGATAAAGCGTCCAAAATTGTTCTATTAAACCTTTTAGCTTGTCCGTTAGCCCTCGGTGTGGCCACTGCGTTTATAATATGTTTAATGCCGGTGGAAGCGATGAATTTCTTAAATGCATGGCAGGTAAAACATGAGCCTCGGTCTGTTATCAAACGTGTAGGAGTCCCAAAATAACTCATGTGTTCTCGAAATAATTTAATAGTTGGAAGAGATTTTGTATTTCGTACAGCCGATATATTAATAAATTTTGTAAAAGCGTCTATAATTACTAAGATATACGAGTTTCCACGTTTGCTTTTAACGAATGGTCCCAAGTGATCGGCGTGTATTGTGTGGAAAGGTAACTCGACTTTCGCAATCGGATGAAGCGCAGCAGCACATGAGCCACCCTATGCCGCGTAATGGGCACATTCAAGGCAGGATGAGACGTACTTTTTAATGAATCTGCGCATTTTAGGGAACCAATATGATTGCTTGATGCGTGATAGTGTTTTCTGAAACCCAAAATGCCCTACATCATTGTTGTTCATTTTTAGAACTTCCCATCTGACCGCTTTAGGGACTACCCATTTCAGTTCATCATTAATTTTACGATAAACCCTTTCGTTTTTCGATAAGTGCATGTTTAAGTCTCTGAAATGCGTCGTGGTGGATTTCTGACCACTTCCAGACAGAGTTCTTTTTTAATAGATTCGTTAAAGGTCCGGCTATCACCGCAAAGTTCCTGATAAATCGTCTGAAGAAACTTGCTAGACCGATAAATTGACGGTTCATGCTGGATCCTGGGTGTAGGAAATTTAGAAATAGCATCGGTTTTACACGAGCTCGGCCGTATACCCTGAGGTCCTATTTCGAATCCTAAGTAATCGATATTATTATAAAAGGAAATAACATTTCGATAGTTTTGAAGTCAATCCACCAGTTTGCAATAATATTAAAACTTCTTCTAAGCGTTCTAAGGTATGACCTTCGGAAAAGCTACGGGCCGGTATCAAGGTATCATCCATATAAACCAAATGCGTAGCGTATTTTGGCAGTAACTAGAATTTTATTGATTGTGCGTTGGAACACTGATGGCGCATTAACTAGTCCAAATGGCATACGAATATATTCGAACTGCCCATCAGGCGTAACGAACGCAGTTTTGTGGATAGAGTTTTCTTCCATTGTTATTTGGTAATATCCGGAAGCTAAATTCAAAGCTATAAACAGTGTATATCCTGCTAGTAGGTCCAATTGATCTTCTATTCGCGGTAAAGGAAAATGGTCCTTTTTAGTTTTACGATTCAAGGCTGTGTAATCAACACATAATCTCTTTTCCCCAGTTTTCTTTTTAACAATAACGATCGGGCTAGCTAATGCGAGGATGATTCGCGGATTATGTTGGCGTCTAACATTTCTTTTACCATTCCCTGTACCAAAATGCGTTCACTGTGCGATAATCTGTAGGGGCGATACGCGACAGGTTCGGAATCTGTCAAATGAATATCCATCTGCGTCACATCTGTATAGCCTAAGTCGTTCAACGAGTTGAAAAAGCAGTCGCTATACCTCCCAATGAGGTTATTTAACTCTGTTCTTTGCGCAGCCGTTACGTCATTCCCGTAATTAATGGTTTCATTAATTTCGTTTTTGGTTTTAAATAGGCAAGAAACTTCTTTTGCATGTGATATTGACACTGCACGCGTGACTAAGGATTTTTTTAACAAATTACTCACACATATATAGGGCAAACAAAAATAGGGCTATTGAATAACACAATCTACTTATGATTAGTTTATTTAAAAATAGTACATAAACATATTAATGTACGTTATATAACATACTGTTACGTGCCAGGATCCGTAAGTTCGTAAAATGCCAAAGTAATTCCGCAGAGACTTTATTCCACTTCATACACACTCCACAATCGCAGTTGTACTCGTAGATCGCAGGTATTCGCCTCGTAGGTGGAGAACTCTTCACTTCTTACTCGGGATCCGAATGCCCTGTGGGCGACCCTGCCCGCTATTTTTTTTATGTTAGTAGACGACAAACGAGCAGACGAGCCACCTGATGGTAAGTGATCATCGTCGCCCATGGACATCAGCAAGACCAAAGGTATCACTGATGCGTTCTCGGCCAGGAAAAGAGAAGAAGGTTAGAAAGTACTGGCCCTCAAACCCCCAGCCGGAACACGACGAGTCGTTTGGCGGCCGACTCAAGCAGGAGGGTGGTAGCTAGCCAGGCAGGCTTCACGGAAAGATAATAATACCAGTAATAATATTAATGATTTAATAATAATATAATCCATACGAGAAGCCCTACTAAAAAGCAGGCTGGCTTCTGTCGCCTCTTACGACACCCTGTTCTGCCAGCATGGGATTGGGGGGGGGGGGTATTCTAGGCCGCCCCAATACGGCTAGATTTATATCGATTTCCGGGCTTCCAGATCCTTCCATGCCCTTTGAAGTAAACAGCAACAACAAGAATTCCCGGAAATCGACATAACAATAACGGGTCAGGTAAACAACCCCATTTCGGCCCTCATGTATGCTAATCTCGCCCCTTTGCCTAAAAATTAATAAGGGCGAGATTGGCCTGAAATGACCCAGGTAGATTTATTACTACCTGGGTTTCACTTTTATTGCCTCCATTATTTTTCAATGTGAGGGTCGGCCACCCTTCCAGAAACTTTGTAAACATGCCGACTTTCTCTTATCGGCTGCCTTTCGAGAAGCTTCGTAACAATACTTTGTACCGCTGGACTGAATGAAGAATTGATACCAGAATAAAAGCTTGATCCTAGTTCAGGCATGAGTCAGCTACCTGCTATTCTTATACTATGTAATAAATTGTGGGGATGTACAGCTGTGTCTAACAAATTATTATTATTAATGACTATTGATTACTTAATCAATGTTAATGGCACTATCTGGCTCCGTCCCACAAGTCTCATAGCGTTGTCCTACAATGGGCACACTGACACTATTTGTTTATTTTGGTTCCAGAATCCATGAGTTAAATGACACTAATATTTTTCCAGGAGTCCCATTCCCATCAATACCGTGGCACTAGTGCAATAGACAGACTCACATATTTACTTGTAAACTTGTGGTGCTTCTCTAGTACTTAAATACGATTATTATTAATTAACCTGAGAAACACTCAACAATTTCTTATCACTTTATCATTGTCTTCAACAGCTCTCGTACAGTGAGAGACTTTAGAAGAAAATGTATGGGTAATTTTTTAAAATACACTAAATTGTTAAAAGTCAGGTTAATTCTCAGTTTTCTTACAGTTCTGTTTCAGGATCATTCAAGTAGGTAGGTAAATCGGGCGGATAAGTTCTAAAATTAACACCTTTAAACATACCTAATTTATATTACTACAAACTTTACAGCTTTATAAGTTTAGATTTTTTATCTAATATTTACCAAACAAGATAAACGTCTTCATTCTGTTGGATAATATGTGGCTAACTTCCCTGTTTATCACATGCGCGTGAAGTACCTACATAAAATGAATGACTGTTTGTATAAAATATGCCAACTACAATACAACTTCACATAAATAAAACCGGCACGCAATGAAGTGAAGGAACTCCAGTGTACAATCTTCATAATTTGTGTACAGTTCATCGGTAGCCACGGCGGTGGCGTGTCTTTTCCACAATACATTTATATACGTAGCTCGCTCGAATTTTGCTTTTTCTAATAATCGGTACTATCCTGTTTACGAGGAAACTTTTCGAGTCTAAAATTATAATATACCCACTAATAAATTGGTCTCAGGTAAGTTTTTGTATTCCTGTTTGTATTAATAAAATTGTTTTTTTTTTATGTTAATAGCCGACGAACGAGCAGCAGCCACCTGATGTTAAGTGGTCACAGTCGCCCATGGACATCAGCAAAACCAATGGTATCACTGATGCGTTGTCGGCCAGGAAATTAGAAGAAGGTAAAAAAGAAAGAACTGGCTCTCAAGCCCCCAGCCGGAACACGACGAATCGTTTGGCGGCTGACTCAAGCAGGAGGGTGGTAGCTAGCCAGGCAGGTTTAACGGAAAAATAATAATACTAGTAATAATATTAATGACTTAATAATAATACTGATAATATAATCCTTACGCGAAGACGTACCACCAAGCAGGCTGACTTCTGTCGCCTCTTACGACACCCTGTTTTGTCAGCATGGGATTGGGGGGAGTATTCTAGGCCGCCCCAATACGGCCAAAAACAACAATGTACAATACAATTGTAAACGAAAGTAAATTTTTTTGTATTATAATATGTATCATGTTATGTAAATAATAAAGAACTATTCCCTTAATAATAATAACAAAAAATCCGTTAAAAATAATAATCCGTTAATTGTTGCCGATTGTTATGTACAATAGGCTGTTTTGGTACAGATATTTATGGTATTTTACACAGAAATAATTGTTACTTCATTATAAGATTAATTTTATTTATTACTTATGTATGTAGCCAGTCTACGATTCGAGAAAAATATTAAATACTTATGTATACCAATCGTCCGCACGCCGTAACATTGTACGTTTCTGTTTAGAACTTATTTAAGAAAATAATCGACAAACAAGCAATAGGTAGCCGGATAAGCGGTCATCGCCCCCCATGGACACCCGTGCCCCCCAAGGCATCATTGAGCTGCTGACATCCAAGAACAACTTATATTGGTTCTTTGACCCGAGACTGCATACAAAACAGTTTAAAACACTGCAGTTGAGTGTAGATGGAGGGTGGCAGCTAACGAGATGTGGATAAGAGTCTTTAAGAGAACAGCGAATAGGCTTTAATAAGTTATTTCGTTCAGTATCTTAGACATCATCACCACTTACCATTAGGTGGGATTGTTGTCAAGCATTAACTTATTTTATGTAAATAATAATTAAATGACTATACCACCATGCATTTACTATCATGCATACGCTTCATGTTTACTCAATTTAATTTTTTAGGCGTCGGTTGTAAAATTTCAATAGGAAATAGGTAAGTATGTATAATTACAAAAAACATATATATTATGTAGTAATTTTTCAACAGAAATTACATTAGTGATTTTTATTTCCCGCCCGGGAACAATATCTATCCCGGGATACAAAGTATATATAGAAATAACGTACTCACCGTTAATATAAGTTCTGGATTATGACCACAATATTACTGAAATACATAATTATCTTAAGAATATTGTTAATCCTTCAAATGTTTTAGGCCTTTATAGACATACTTATCTATACCTATAACAAAGGCTACCTATATATAAATATCCAAAAAATATTTGATATACACATTCGGCCCCGTTATAATTTTATTATTACTATTCAAAAAATTTAAATAATTCTTTCGATGTCAGTGTACGGAATTAAAAATTTTCATTTTTTTGTCAATATTGTTACCTCTATTTTATGTCGCATTTTGATCAAAAGTCGAACTCGAAAGTTAGCAAATAAATATCGTAAAACTTGTTGTATTGATGATTTTGTTCAAAATTTATTGATGATATCACTATTGTCGCGGTCGCATTTTAGCCAGTATTGCCGTTATATAAAAAAAAATCACGAGGGATATCGGAGGAATTACCTGAACCAATCTAAGTAATTTTAACTTGTTTTATTTAGATAGAAAGTGCATTGTATTGTTTTTATACATTAAATGAAATAATTGTGAATTGACATGGTTCGTGTAAATCTGCGAATGCACATTCTAAAAGGTTTTTTAACTGTGTTTATTTAACGATCGAGGGACCTCTTTTTTAAATTGATTTGTATACTAAGAACGCGACTTTTATAGAATTATTATAATATTATTATAATAAGTTAATCATGTAATCTATACTTACACCCTACTCACAAATATACTGCTATACATTGCTTCTTTGTATATTTATTGATTATCTGTATTTTTTTCAGAGGAAACG
Organism: Megathymus violae; assembly: GCA_003671415.1. NCBI lineage: Eukaryota > Metazoa > Arthropoda > Insecta > Lepidoptera > Hesperiidae > Megathymus > Megathymus violae. Next base: position 856,240 of record PDGT01000087.1, read on the forward strand.
GAATAGTTCTTTATTATTTTTAACGGAATTTTTGTTATTATTATTAAGGGAATAGTTCTTTATTATTTACATAACATGATACATATAATTTTATTATAATACATATAATTTTATTATATTGACATTATAATACAAAAAAAATTACTTTCGTTTTTTATCGTCTATTTCATTTGTGCCAAATGTAAACTTTTATCCCTCCAATATATTTGAGAGGAAAACGAGTAGATATGACAAAAATTTACATTACGCGAATCCTACAAATCATATCATTTTCCTTCCTTCATCTAGATTTCCGAGATTGATTTTGGGGATTTCCAGTCTTAATAGAGAGGTACAAAAATACTAACTTTGTCAATTAAAGTAAATTATATGCTTAACTAATTTAAGCGGGAGGAGTTGTTTTAATGACTATGAGAACAATTATTTTTATACAAAAAAAAACTGGCACCAACGTCGTTATTTTTAGTTTTTACATAAGTATTTGATGCTAAATAGGTACTAAGTTAGAACGAAACAGTGGTAAATTACGTCCATGGTTTTATTACGAGGAAACTATATTAGTACTTCGTATTATATAGGACGAAGTAAAACAAATTATTATTATTTTTTTTTAATTTAATATCAAACAGTTATAAACATACACAATTAATCGATTGCAAAAACCTATAAGAGTTTGTCCGCAACCGTAGTCTCTATATATAGTTCTACACTACAAACCATACAATAAATTCGCAGTACCCATTGACATATCTATGTACCTGCTTACAAACTCCGCACGGCTCCACTGCTATGGAACAGGTTTAGATAACTACCGCGAGTGCAAGAGAGACGGGAGTAAAACTTGTGTTCATTCCCTCTTACCGTACGTTGCGCTCGCCAGGGTAATTGCAATATATAGGTTGATGCTTAAATTGCAGTTAGGATATTAGTTGAAAAAACAGTAGAGTAAATATTCCGGAATCTACACAATATCTAAGATCTCTAAACCTAACGTTATTGGTCTTTTGTAATAAAATAGTTATAAATTTTGCATCATATCATAGAAGTATTTTTTGTATTCGAGTTTGAAGTTCTCGTCAGTAATATCTGTTAGTATTTTAGTAGGTATTCTATTCATGAGATAAGGTATTAGATATCTATTTGTACGTTTGCCATAGTAATTATTTACCTTCGGAATTATAAGTTTCTCCTGTGTTATCTTTCTAGTAATCATTTTATGCTGTATTTTAATTTGAATATCTTTATTATGAAATTGCTCTGTTAGCAGTAACATTTTAAATTTAATATGTATATTGCAACATTTAAATATTTCTATCATATTGTCCTCGCGGCATAATTTATTTTCAATATTCTTAGGTAATATTATTTTTAATATTCTGAGCTAAAGGTTATATATCTTATTAAGATAAGTGGTGAAGGTTCTACCGTAACTCGTGATGCCGTATGTAATTATTGACTCGCCGAGCGCGATATACAGATTCCTCAAAACAGAAAAGGGTACTTTATATTTCAGGAATGCGAATTTAGACAACATAGCCCTTAATTTTGTGCTAATGTACTCTATATGTTTACTCCAGTTAAATCTCTCATCAATAAAAAGGCTAGATATTTGTAATGAGTTACTTGCTCTAAGTTACCACATTTGCAATTATTGAATATTGAGTTTGTTCTGTGTTGGCAATCATGAGTGTGCGCTAGTACTGTTAGACGTTGGTCCGTGTATATTAAGTGGCTTGAGCGAACATGTATAATTTTGGTTTTATTCGAATTTAATACAAGGCCGACGTCATGTGACCACTTACAAATATTATTGAAGTCAGTCTGTAACATTATTTCGGCTTTGTCTACATTTTTATGGGCTACTACGAGACATGTATCGTCTGCATATTGATACGTAGAAATGTATAAGGTATCCTTTATTAACAGCAATCTGGTTATTATTTCAGATTTTCCTGTTCGCAAATAGCCGGAGATAAATAAAATACATCAATTATGGAAATTAACACACATTCACAAGTGCCACGTCACGTGGGAGGAGTAGAATACATTAAGAAGGCGGAAAAACACTACGTTATTCAGTATGTGACAGGTGAAGCAGCCATCATAAATATTTTAAATGATCATGTTATTAGATTTTATATTTCGCCAACTGGGGAATTCTCAGAATATCCTATACCGAACAACTTGGAAGATTCCACAAAAATTACTGTCAAGCAAACGAGCGATTATGAATATGAAGCGTTCGAGCAATCCAATATCATTACCCACGAAACCAACTTTGTTATACATACGAATAATATTATAATACTGTTCGATAAGATAAAGGGGACAATGAAGATTCAAGCTAAAAGTACAAACAAAGACATATTCATTGAATCTGATTCTTTGTCATATACAGATAACAGATCGATTCAAACGTTATTGCAAAGAAAAGATGAATACTTCTTTGGTGGGGGAATGCAAAACGGAAGATATAGCCACAAAGGTGAGATGATACAGATTGCTGTTACTAATAAATGGGATGATGGCGGTGTATCTTCTCCATGCCCATTTTTTTGGTCTTCATATGGTTATGGTGTATTAAGAAACACCTGGCAGCCCGGGAATTATGATTTTGGATCTAAATCTACTGAACATGTTATAACATCCCATGACAGTAAAGAGTTTGATGCATTTATATTTATTAATGACAAACCCCGCGACATTTTGTGTGATTACTACGAATTAACAGGAAAACCAGGCATTCTGCCCCAGTATGCTTATTACGAGGCACATCTAAATGCATTTAACCGTGATTATTGGGTAAAAGTTGATTGTGACACCCCTGGAGCAATATTATTCGAAGACGGCTTATGCTACAAATCATATAAGCCTAATGAAATCGGAAATAAAACAGGCATTTTAGAATCGCTTAACGGAAACAAAGATAACTATCAATTTTCAGCTCGCGCCATGATTGACAGATACAAAAAGCATGACATGCCGTTGGGATGGTTCATCCCCAATGATGGTTATGGATGTGGCTACGGACAGACTAATTCTCTAGATGAAGATATTGAAAATCTGAAAGAATTTACAAAGTATTCTTTGCAAAACGGAGTGCAAGTTGGGCTTTGGACGGAAAGTAATGTTTATCCTGCTGACTCCATGAATCCTAAAAAAGGAGAGCGAGACCTACGCAAAGAAGTAGGTGTAGCCAATGTTGTGGCCCTAAAATGTGACGTTGCTTGGATTGGATGCGGTTACTCATTCGGATTAAATGCTGTTGCAGAAGCTGCAAATACTTTCAGAAAACATTCCCAATTAGGTATACGACCAATGATTATAACGGTTAATGGTTGGGCAGGTACACAAAGATACTCTGGTATTTGGAGCGGAGATCAAACTGGAGGCGAATGGGAATATATACGATTTCATATCCCTTCTTACATTGGCTCAGGGCTATCTGGTCAGCCAATTGTAGGATCAGATGTAGATGGGATTTTTGGAGGCGGAGACAGAAATGTCAATATACGCGATTATCAATGGAAAACATTTACTCCATTACAATTAAACATGGACGGATGGGGACGCATTGCTAAAACTCCTTTTAGTTTTGATGAAATCGCTACAGCTATAAATAGGGCATATTTAAAATTGAAATCGATGCTAATGCCATATAACTATACCTTGGGTCATGAATCGAGACTCGGTTTACCGATGGTAAGAGCAATGTTTCTTGAATTTCCCGACAACGAATTTGCTTTCACAACTCATTGTCAATATCAATTTATGTGGGGATCTAATCTTTTGGTCGCCCCAGTTTATGATATGGAAGAATTTAATGGGGAATCCATACGGCATGGAATTTACCTGCCAAACCAAAATCAAGTATGGATAGACTTTGTTACGGGTCAAAAATATCAAGGAGGAAAAATTTTAAATAACTTGACTGTGCCCCTTTGGCAAATACCAGTTTTTGTTAAAGATGGCTCCATAATACCCATGACAAATAGCAACAATAATCCGTTTGAAATTCAAAAAGATAATAGAATTTTTACACTTTATCCTAACAGTAAAACCAGTTTTGATGTCTACGAGGATGATGGTATTACTTCTGATTATTTAGAAAACCAATATGCTATGACAAATATAACAATGATTGGTCCATCATCCAATAAATATGGTGAGTTATCAATCACAGTTAATCAAACTACGGGAGCATATAAAGATATGACAATAAATAGATCTACTTTATTGCAAATCATGGCCACGAATGAAGTAGAAAATGTTGAAATGACCGTTAACGGGGAGTTCGTAGATTTGTATAAAGTCGAAAACGACGATGATTTTACAAATAAGGATAATGTATTCTTTTTCAAAAGAGATTTTACTATAAGTCCATATTTGTACAACATTATAGATTGCAACAGAGAAAAGATTGAGCAAACGTTTTTACTAATTAAAATTCGCAAAATGGACGTTACTTCAAGTGTTATAAATATAAAAGTCAAGAATTACGTAAATAATGGTCACATTTTTAGCTGTGAGAGTAATATAAATAAAGATTTAGAACCCCCAAAGAAATTACGCATTGACAAAGATAAAACAACATCAAATTCTATTACGTTACAATGGGACGATGAAAATGATGCATATTATTATGAAATAGAAAGAGAACGTTATTGTTACACTAATATACAAGGAACGTTTTATTTATTTGAAAACTTCACGCCTAACACTACACATTCCTTTAGGATTCGATCGGTGAATGAATACGGAATATCAGAATGGAGTAATTATGTAGAAGCAACTACAGCTGATGATCCGCTTAAATTCGCCATCAAAGGGGTAAGCGTAACATGTAATTTTCCATGCCAACCGGGGCAAGAAATTAACAATTTTGTTCGTAGTGATAAAAATTGCAGTTGGCATACAATTTGGGATCAAATATTTCGTGAAGATAATCCTGAGAAGCACGAAGTTTTGGAATTAACTTTTGATTTAGGTGATATCTACAATTTAGATAGAATTGAATACAGACCCCGAAAAGATGCCGGAAATGGAACGTTTCTTCTAGTTCAATACACATTTTCGGACAATGAAAAAGAATGGAGCGAAAATTCTGAAATCATACAATTTCATGAAGACAATACAGTAAAAACGATACCCCTGAACGGAATATGTTTGAGATATTTCAAATTGAAGGTTTTGGATAGCGTTGGTGGATACGGCTCGGGCAATAGCTTTTTGTTTTTCAAGACTACAAATAAATATGTATAATAAATACACACTGTAATACTATAAAAATACAACCCGTAATGCACGGTAAAATTATTATTGAGCAAGCGAAAATAAATAATTTAGCCAGTAATTTAAATGGCCATTGTCTAAATAGTAAATTTTTCTGCAGTTCTTCCACACTTATTACAGATTATCCCCACACCTGCGGCGCATCGAATAAGCAAGTAACGGATAGACCTTCTAGTACGTCTCAGAAATTAGCCCAGGCATCGGAAATAAAACACGGTACAAATCCAATTTATGATAGAATTTATTAAAAAAATCAGGATTTTATTATTTTTTGATCTTATTATTTTTATATATATATATATATATATATATATATATTATAGTAAATAATTGACGTAATATTTGGCCAACGCTTTGCCAACGTCTAAAATATCAGAGAGCTATTTACGCTTCGACGGTCAAAGACAGTGCACCGAGTAGGTACATGTTTTACCGTATTTTATACTTTCCAATAATATTATTGTTTTAATTCCTAACACGGCCTTTCCTGACTTCAGTCCGTCCCACACTGCTATTCTCGCTTCTTGTAAATAATTTTTACCCCTAACTAGTACAATCTACTACTGTTTCGGAATGCATTATGGCTATGAAGAAGAAGCCGCGTAAGAATAACTACGAACAAAAACAACAGCGAAGGGAATTTTTAAACGGTTCTTTCTACAGTTGTTTGGCTACAGCTGACCAATCGATAACTGTCTCGGCCGACTGAGAAACAGAGGCACGACATTGGTGTATTTCTCAGCTAAAAATCTGACATGGAGTCATCCTCGATGACATGTTAGGAAACCGGGGCGTCATCCTCACTCCGATGAGACTGAAAACTGATAGCCCAAATCTTAATTTTCATCGATTTTAATCGACCTGTGACACTTTAAATATTTTTATGTAAATTATTATGTAATTAACAACATATATATATCAAATACAACAGGTTTTTTTTAATAACGACATCCGTAATTAATTAATAGCATTTAATTAGCGGCACTATATTTTATTTCTTGTTTTACTGATATACAGTTTGATAGTGAACAACACAACATTCTATTTTATTAAAACAAAAGTAATAAATTGAATTAATTTTATTAAGTTAGCAAATACTCAACTTAGTTTGGAGAACATCATCACATTTTATTGTCACACATTTTTTTTGTTAATCATTAAACTACGAGTTGACAAAAGGCATTATAGGCGTGTAGAAGATAAATGCCACCAAGTGTTGTGATTTATCTTTGATTGGCTAATTTGTTTATACAAATCATAATCAACCCTAACCACAATAATTAAGTTATCACTATTGTGTCACGGCATTCCTGACAGTTACTTTCGTCCTCGAAATAGAAAACAATAAAATTACAATACTTTTATCTTGTTTAGAAAGAGCTAAATACATATAAAAGAGTTAAAAAATAAAAACCAATTATTAAGTACATTATTACAGTTTATTATGTTGACATCCAGCCAGCGTATTTATTAGTCGAGAAAAAATTAGACAAACCTATAAGACTCGTTGCATTATAAGTTGTAAGCAGTTTGTCTTCTATTCAAGGAAAGATAATAATAACTAAACAAAGCTTCAGTCCAATCAGATTAAATAACGAAGTTAGAAAGCAATTGTATATTCAGAAACGAATAACTCAGTGTTATAAAGAAGTAGGTACATAAATATTTACAGCCAAGAAACAAAAATAAATTACAGAAACAAATAAAATTATCACTAGGCAATTTGCGCTTGCCAAATTCATCTTCACGACATTCTAAGAACATTAAAATCTTCGATTTATTTCGTTTTGTGTCTGCTGTCTACGTATTAATGAATATGAACATACTAAGATTGTCGAGACACATTGATGTGTAGCCACGCTCAACTAACAGCAGCACGCCGCACTTGTGACGAAAGAAATCAAACAGTTTGCCTTTCGAGTCGAAGTTTTGAGAACTCCTGCAGCGTGTTACGCGAACTGGACTCGCTCCATTGCAGCTCGGGTGTAGCCGAAATCACCTGATCAGACAAACGTTATAGAGTACCCCACATTATTACAACCCATAGTGTCCCACTGATGGACTAGGGTCTCCTCTCACAATGAGAGACGTTAAGACGTCAGTCGACCCAGCTAGCAAAGTCAGAATTGAAAGTCTTGCATACTTTTGAGAACAGGATCGGGAACTTTCAGGTTTTCTCAAAAGCAGGTTTTTTCACGATGCACTGATTTACAGAATCGAGACATCTTGGTCTACTGTTAGTTCACATGATATACTTTATACATATAAATAATTTAAGAATTCAAAATCTACTCAACTTGGCTTTAAAATAACTACTGCCGCTCATACACCCAACCAGAACACATAAGGTTCTATATTAACACTAAACCTACCGACATATTTATATATGCCTATTTCTACCGATGGTGGTCAAACGACCGCTTTTGAAATAAACATTATAGTATTTTCCAGTTGATTGTAATTAATACAGAATTTAGCATAAACAATAAACACAAAATAATTATCATATAATAATTAAAAAACATTTATTTTATAAAGTCTCAAAAGCGGTCATTTGACCGCTCTGGTAGGTTCAGTGTTAAATCTGTCACAATATTATATACATAGTACTTAACTCACTTTACAGTTTTCCTTCAACACAGAACGTACATGCAATCCCGTACACAATAACAGCCGATCTCTACTTGTTTTTTATTTTATCCAACTACCGGCAGACGACCGATGAGCGACTCGTGACATAGCGAAGACCGTATCACTCGCGGCCCACGATTGGAGCAGGACCCGAAAAACCCGTCCATTTGATTACGCCGTTGGAAGGGGTTAAGCCGTTCGAGTGTTACTCGTTCTTTGAGTTAACCTTCGATCAGCTTAGCGAGTATAGCGATAAGCCTTTCGATCGGGTTAACCGTAACCAACCCAAGTTGTTTGGGATAGGGTTTTTTTAAAGAACTGTTATTTTTAATTTGCTTAATTTAACCGCTTACTTTAATGAAAAATAAATCTAAATACAATCACGTTTAAGATCAAAATCGATTGCGTTCAATAGGGAATCACCTACCATTGAAAACCATGGAAGGGGTTTTGATTGGGTTTTAAGTTACTCGAATTAATCAAATGAACGGCTTAGTAGCCTTGAATCGAAAACAAATCGAATATGTATAGAGTTTAAGACCGATTTAGCTTGCGCTTAGTCCAAAACCGGTTACCTACAAAACCTCTTGAGGGGATTTTGAATTAACTCGAATTAATTCAAACAAAGGGCTTAACCGTATGAGCGGTTAATCTTTGTAAGGCTTACCAGTATGTAATGGTTTCTCAAAATCAGTGCAAAAATACCCACTTAAAAACCCATTCAAGGGTAAGCGGTTCCGGGCCCTGGATTGGAGCGAACGTAGCATTCCTTCTGTATGGCTATCTATATGAACGGCTGGTAATATTTTTTTTCGTCTGGTTGTTCGTTGTAGTCTAAAGGTTGAACTTTTTTTTTATAACGTGCGGAGGTCATACTACACATGCTTTTCCTATTCCTCTGTTACATTACATTGCATGTAACATAGATAATGTTCTATATTTCTATATAAATCTGTAGCGTCTGCCTGTCTGTACATTCCATTTTTTTTTGTTAAATTTAATGATAAATATTCGTTTTAAGACTCACTGACATCAATTTGACTATTTTTTTTTTTGTCTGCTGTGTGTATGTCACGTAATAACTCGAGGACGGCTTAACCGATGTTAAAGAAAATTGGATCTTAAACGTGATTACATGTCGTATATGTAATGAGAACACACACACAAAGTTGGTATACAATGAGTGTGAGAGAAAATGTATGGAGATGCATGTAATAAATAACTACTGTCACACCATACATTTTGACGTACCTATTCGAATTTGGATATCGTTAACAAAATATTACCAAGCCAGTTGAGCACTGAGATGGCACGCCTTATTTGTAAATACGAGCTATATACTAGCTTCATGACAATAATTGTAGTCTGTGTACGGTACTGAACCTATTACTAATTCGCCGTAAGATCGTTTTACATAACATATAAGAGCCTAGGAAGAATAGGTATAGAGGAGATTTATGACATTTTCTGAAACGTTGGTTACATTCAACCTTCCTAACCTCGTACACATTAGTAACAAACAACATGTCGGTTCTTGCCTATACTTGAGAAAGCCTCGACTCCACCATACCTCGGTACTGGTAGATGAACACATCGGTGTCAAGGTAAATATTAAACTAGACAAAGGCTTCCATCATAGCTAAATTATTAGTATATAACAATGATCAAGCCTTTCATGCCCTCCAAAATTGGTTCCAGCATTTTTGTAACTAATAATCACACTACCAATAGCTCAAATTTGCTTAACTTGAGGCCGGAGTGAAATGGCATACCTACTACAATATTCTACTTTAAAATAAACTAATCTCGAAGTGACTAACAACAAAACATACAATAAGAATGAAACACTATTCAATCAAAGTTTTATTATAAGTGAATACTTAAAAATAAAAATATTAATGTTCCTGCACCCATTAAGTAATATTTCAAATAAACTGCATATATAAATGTAATAACAGATGACAACAAACCTATTGCAACTTTGAAAATAAATGTTGAATGATATACTAGTCACATTTAAATACAAAAAAACTGCTCTGGCTACTTATAAGTTTCTGGAAAAACAACAGTAAATGTATATATAAATGTGTTATTCATATGTCTAAATACCAAAAATACAATTTACTTCAAATATTACTCTTACATACATGAAATGCGGCTCAAGTAAAATGTCTTTACTTTACTATGCACATGTAAATTTTTGAGTGACTTCAGACAGGACAATGTTTATAACTTTATGACAAAAACAAAATTGTCTCAGAATGCATAATGTCTTGAATATTTTTTTATTATCTCATGATTTTAATAATAGAAATGAATATTGAAAAAAATATCAAAGTTAACATACATAGTAAAGAAAAGTCAAAGTCTCATCCACAGTTTAAGTTTATGTAAACGAAATTCAAGGAACATTCTTGATAACCTCTGCCAGCTGTTCCCTGGAATACATATGGATCTTAGTTCTTGGGGCCAATGTGACTACCTCCACATTGTTCTCTGACAGTTTCTCCTCCATCACCTGCTTCAAGATGGTCAGAGCTGACACGATAGCTTCCTTCAATGTCATTGACTTGTGGTAAACTTCCTGTTGATTATAATCTTCTTTAAAACATACATACATATAATTTATTCATGTTTCACTTCAGGAATATAAATAAATTTAAATTAAACAACTTTAGAATAGAGGCAACAAACTAAAACTGTGAATAATATAATTGACAAGGTTAATATTTATTATAAGTGATTTTAAAATTTAATAAACATTTGAGACACCAATTTCATGTGATTAATCAAATATTTTTTTCACAATGCAAAACTACAATGAGTTTCTCCCTAAACAAATATTAATGCATATGTCATAATAATTTTGAGTATAACAGCATACAAATCAATTATAATGGTATACATATTTAGTTAGTGAATCTTTTGTTTTAAATTTAATTATAAAGATGGTCAAAATAATATTACCTTCAAACTCTGCTGTGCTCCCTCACTGCCAGAGCCAATGGCTTTAGCATCATACTGCACAAAGGTACCACTAGGATCCATGTGGTATAGTTGAGGTCCTTTCTCATCATAACCTGATTTAAAAAGGATGGATCAATGGCATTAAAAACTGAGAAATTATTGTGGTATTGTAGATGATTTTTCATATTGCATTCAATTAAAGCCTGACAGCAGCTCATTAATTAACTGACTGTTATGAACAGGCATCTACAATATTGTTAAAATTTTAACTGTTTGTTTTTACCTGCAAACATAACAGCCACACCAAATGGCCTAGACATTGCAGTGCCGCTGTCATCATCGCTGTCCCCAAACTGTATAGCCAAGTTTGACACTGCCTGAGCACAGGACTCAACACTCATTTGTTCATTATATACAAACCAGTGGTTCTGGCATTCTACACGAGCTCGTTCAACTAAAGTTCTGCAAAAACATGAAAATTACTTTAATGAAATATTTTACATGTACACATTCAACAATCTTAAATTCACCTGCCACAGTGTATTAGTACTATTACATTATTTAGTCTTTGTGTATGTAGTAGTGTTATATTAATGTTAATGTCAAGCAAGACTGCAATATGCAAATATTTATTTTAGAACACATTATTATAGTATTATCAAATATATCTTGAATGAAATTTAATTACAACTATTTCGTAAACAACACGCTACAATGCAGAAATATTAAACATAATAAGTTTAATCTCTAATGCTGTATTTCTATTAAACATCATAACTAGACACATATAAATAGGAAAAATATTTATCAAATTCTATTCATGTAAATGTTAATGACATTAAACTCACCTGGAATCTGCCATCAGACCTGACACAGCACAAGCAATATGCCGGTCTACTTCTACAATCTTTTCAATGGTAGTGGGTTCCATCAGTGGAGAAGTTATTCTCTTTTCTACAGCTAACACTACTCCTTCTGAAGTACAAATGCCAATAGCTGTGGAACCTAACTTGATCGCTTCAATGGCATACTCCACTTGGAATAAGCGACCCTCAGGGCTAAATGTGTTGACTCCACGATCATATTCAGAACGCGTCAGGAACATCTGAAATGCATCGCCGGTAAAAAGAAAGGTTAGAACAAAAGTCAGTAATCGCAATCAATGTTCACACTATTAACGAAACATACTTTAATATTTAAAATATTCTAAAAAACTTTATTGTTTAGAGAAAAATATTACAACTAAAGTTAACAATTAGATGAGTAATCAAAATTTGCTGGAGTTGAATGGATTGACATTTGACAACAATGACAACTGAGTTTTAAATTTAGACTCTATGGTTTAAACACAAGCAAGTGCATAAATTACCATAGATTATATACTAAATAAAAGTGAATTACTACCAAACAGTAGAATAGGCTAAGCATCAGAAGCTCTAATGTTGTCATGTCCATTATTATAAAACAAGTGAAATTCGGGCAAATAGGAGAAAATGATGTAGTTAAATTAATTTAAATATTTTTTGTGTATCGGTATGAAGAGTAGTAGATAGTAGGACACATACTTTTACATTACTATATTACGAAGAGATCATTTACCATTGGCTGGTTTTTGCTCGTTTGTCTGCTATTGACTTAAAAATAGCATCAGATGAAATTTGTCTCTATTTCAAAACAAAGTAATATTTAACAGACCGCTATTGCTACCGCATTTTACCGCTATTTTTGTCAATTTATAGCAGCTATCTAGTCTAGTATCGATTCCCATACTGTAGTACAATTCATCCGCCCTACTCGTCACCTCAATAGTATTGAACCCAGTAACATAAATAAAATGATGGATTGGAACTTTAAAAACTGATTTCGACACTGTTTATAGAATGTTTTGCAATCTCATGGGAAGACATTTTTCAGTACAAATATATATAAAACTGAGCACATTTTTGTATGATACTTTTACAAAATAAATAATACATTTTTTAATTACCAATTATTAATCAATAAACATGTTTTTCTTATTCTTTCCTGATAGATCTCAATAAGAGATTTGCAATTTTTATTGCAAGCAATGTCTAAATTGTCGTAAGGTATCCACCCCTTACTTAAACTCCTTTAAACTGAAAGCCGTTCTGCTTCTGGTTTAATCCTAATTATGCAAGCTATAAACTATATAGGTAACTAAATAGGTGACAAAAGCTATGACGGTTACCGCTCTTGATAAAGGTATGAAATATATATATGATGATCGTAAAATAAAAAAAAGCCTGACAGACACTTCCGAGTAACACAATTCTTAAAATATGTTTGCAAAAGTTACAGTTACCTATAATACTTTTAAGACAATAAGATAGTAGTACATACAATTTTATACGGATAATACAGTAAAAACAATACCCCTGAAGTGAGATATTTCAAATTAAATGTTTTGGAAAACGTTGGCCATTACGACTCGGGCAAAAGCCTTTTTTTATATAAAAATATAATAAATGCAGACTTTTTTTATGTTAATAGGCGACAATCGAGCATACGAGCCACCTGATGGTAAGTGGTCACCGTCGCCCATGGACATCAGCAAGACCAAAGGTATCACTGATGCGTTGTCGGCCAGGAAATGAGAAGAAAGTTAGAAAGAAGGTACTGGTTCTCAAGCCCCAGCCGGAACACGACGAGTCGTTTGGCGGCTAACTCAAGCAGGAGGGTGGTAGCTAGCCAAGCAGGCTTTACGGAAAGATAATAATACCAGTAATAATATTAATGACTTAATAATAATATTGATGATATAATCCTTATGCGAAACCCTACCACCAAGCCTCTTACGACACCCTGTTCTGCCAGCATGGTATCGGGGGGAGTATTCTAAGCCGCCCCAATACGGCTAAAATACTACATCATATTACAGACATAAATCATACTACAGAAATAAAACGCGTTATGCACATTAAAATTATAATAGAACACGCAAAAATAAATAATCTAGGCAGTTATTTATGTGACCATTATTTCCACGCATGGTCAATTTTCCTGTAGTTCCTCCGCACTCCTCACTGCAACGATTGTACATACACCTGCCGTCGCATCGAACAAGCAACTGATGGATAGATCTTCTAGCACGCAACTGTACTCGTGGTCGGGATACCTGGTCCTAACATAAAGAGACCTCGGATCTTCGGACAACAAACATTCGATATTCGTTTTGAAAGGTTCAGCTCTGGCTCCAATTAACTCGTGCAGTCTGGCGAAAGCGTCATTGTTGAACGTAACGTGATATCGCTGAGAAGGAGGGTTAGCGATCCATGAGGCAACCCTTATACCGTCGTAATTGGCATTCAAAAGATTGGATTGAGGTGGCGTAAATCTCTCTTGGCCATCTGGAGCACCACGTTCAGTTTGGAGTCTTCGCGTCGGCGAGGGTTGGGCACCATCGACTAAATCTACACTTGAAGGAGATTCCGATGATTGTGACGAAGCAGGCAGGATATTATTCAGCAGATCTTCATTGTCGGGAGATAGAATATCCTCATCGTACGGCGACCGTCTTGATGGACTGTCCGTATCAACTGCGATTTGGTTCAGGTGCGGGTTGAGGCTGAAAAAGATGTTTAAAATTGTACCTATTGCCAACAAACCTTTAATTATACATTTTGATTCATATTTCTGATAAGATGCAATATAAATATTTCTTTGTTATTGTAATTAACAGGATAAGGTAAGATTAATACAATTTTTTTTTCTACAAATTCATTCATTCTATTGAGTACACACTGATCACTAATCATTTATGAAAAATTCCTTTATTGGTTCAATGTCTAGTTATCTATGCCAAATTAGTCTTGTCTTGAATACTTTATTCCATTACAGATTACACATATATTTTTTTTGTTTATGGCTACCCAATGCATTAACTAAAAATGAGATTTTTTTGACAGCCACGCCAGTTTTATACTTTTGAAAAGGACGCACATAATAATGTTCAGTTTGCAACGAGTTACAAAAAGGAAATTCAACCTCCTGCTTATTACACTTAATGCGACTTATGAATATATCTAAAAGTTTTGCATGTGTTAGTAAGGAAAAAAATATTTGTATATTTTTTACACTACAATGAAATATTAATATTAATGTAACAAAAACCTGCTAGTCCCGTAGTCGTCTTCGTCAATCTGTAAATTGTTAATTGGTTCCAGCACATCGCTGATACCTTCCGTCGGCGGTCTTATCCGCGACATCATTGAATTTTCAAACATGGCTGGGTAGTCGTATTGGGGAATGTAGGGCTTTATATCGAGCAAAGGGGTCCCGTCCACCATATCGATACCCAGAAAGTATATTTTATTGCCTGTAATTATTATTAGAAAATGTCGTTTTAATTGGGTACATTTGGAATATGTAAACTCAATGTACTCTTAAACTAGTATTAATTAAATCTTAATTAAATTTATCTTAAATTAGTATAAAAGGAGGTTCTATGCATATATAGAAGTATATACCATCATACATTGCGTTTGCGGAGTGTTGCAAAGTAAATTAATACTAATTTGAGAACAATAAATTTCCGCAAAAGTAACGCCTGATACTATCAACTATATCAGTATAATCTATAAATTATAATAAAATTCTAACTGATCGCTTTCTGTACTTGAACGATATATGAGAAAAACTTTTATTAGGGGCCCTTATTAACGCAATAGAACACGAAACAATAGTTGTTAGAATTTTTATCTGTTTGTCTATGTGTCTGTTTGTACGCGCTAATCTCAAAAACAGTTTAATCGATTTCGTTCCGGTTTTGACTAATGTGTTGCAGTAAGCGTCACTTAATACTTAAAGTTTGTTTCATCTCAATCTGTCCATAAATAAAAAAGTTATAAATTAATATTGTTATTTCTAATAGATAAAACGAGAAAAACACAGTCATAAACCAATGAATAAGCGTACGGCATAGTTTTTCTGAAGCGAAGCAACGCCGTGACCTTCGGAATAATAATAATTGATTTTTAGTATCAAGTAGTCCTACTACAGCGCTACGACTAAACTATATATAATTTATATAAAATGAAAGTAAAGGAAGAATTAAGGTAACGTATACAATAAAAAAACAATATAACACCAACAACGTTACAATGCCTAGTAAGTAGCGAAAAGGGAAAGTAAATATACACTATTTTTGAGTACGGCCATTAAGCGTTCTACGAGCAATAAAAGTTTTGTTTGCTGCTGGTAAATTATTATAAGTACACATATTCATACCCTCAATACTCTGTATCTTGACCAGCGACATGCCAATAGGACACGGTCGATGCGGACTCCTGGTGGAAAACACACCGCGTCTCTCACCCAGACGAGGCGGCGTTACCTTTGCTGGTGTCCGTGAACTCTCTTTTTTGTGGAAGTGGTACAACAACCTGGCGTTATATTGTAAAAAGGTAATAATCGAATTTTGCCCAGGACCGGATCGTTCAAGCATGTTTATAAGATGTAAGAGTCTCCATCTACCCTGGAGCCCAAGCTAACCTCGCCTAATCATGTTGCACCCCGCTGTTCAACGGACGTCAAGGCATCGGCAATGTCTTTGGTGTTACTAATGTCCATGGGCGATAGTGACCACTTGACATCGGGAAGCTCGTCTGCTCGTTTAAAAATAAAAAAATATATATATATTTATGACCATTTAAGAAACAATTAATATTTTTAATTTAAATATTTATTGTTTGAATAACAATTATTTAAAATACATTGTAATTCTGGATGCACGTTTTAGTGACCTTCTAATTTCTGGTCAATTTGACAAATTGATGTCACATGCTATATCTATACGTAAATATATTAACTGGTTTTGTTAAGAAAAGATATCTAATAATCAGCTTTAAGTGAGTAAGTATACCGGTTTCGAAAAAATCTCTGATTTGACGAATTTTCTCTGAGTCTGTGTGTGTAATAATTGATTAAGACCCTTTACTTTTAATGACAATGGTTGCATTTCGACCACTAGGCGAACAATAGTAAATATATACTTACCACATGTGAGAAAACTCTTCGAGACCTTCGAGAGCATGTGCTGGATTACTGAACACATCGGGATCAATGACAACGGTTCCAGAGCTCTTAGTAAGAAGAGTCGGTTGCCGCGGTACAGCCCGTTTATTATCAAAGACAGTGTGGATGTGTCCGATTGGACGAAACACTATGCACTCAGCTTCAGATGTGGCAGACGTGTCGTTAAAATTGTTTTGATTGATAATTGCTGTAGCTGAAATGATACCAAATTTCATAGTAAATATAATTTTACCCCGGTCACTCACATGCGCGCAAAGGTTTGAAATTTGAACGAATGTTCGCACGCATGTGAAGGAGTAATAAGCAAATGAGTTCGCATATGAGTATGCAAATCTATTTGCGCATCCTCCTACACTCCATCCATTTCCAATATAGAGAGTAGCTGGAACTACTACTAAAGTACGTATTAGTAGTTAAGTTTATAGTAATTATAGTAGACGCTGCAAACTACGAAAAATGAAGACATCTATCACCTAAGCAATCGTGTGCGCAACTGGTCGCACGAATATGTAGGAGACTACGCGAATGTTCGAAGTCCGCGCGCTTTGATGTGCGACAAAAAACCGACACAGCTTGGAAAACCACGAATGCGTCAAGAACTTCGCATAATCATTTGCGAAGGTCGTCCTACACTTGCAGGTTCGCGTATTCGCGCGCATGTGAGTGACCGGCATTAAGCATAACTTTAAGATTCCTCTACGTATAACCAACATTAAATGCCTTCAACCCCTGAAGTCGTAATGCAGGGTACCGATCTTTCTTCGTAGCTGAAGAAGCTTGGAGCACATTATTCCAATAAGTATTGGTAATTAAATGTATTTTTATAAAAGTACTAAATTTAATAAAACTGCGGAAGTTCTCGTAGCATGTGTTTGCTAATCAATATTATCCTGAAGCCTTCAAGCCAACCTCTCTCGCTGGTGCACGATCAACTAACGGCCTAGATTATAGCGTGAGGTCCCTGCTTTAAGAGGTCGCTGGGCTCTTTACCACTAATTTGACGGACAGTAATAAGTCTGATGATAGGGTTACTAACTAACTCGGCCAGTCATCGATCTTCTACTAAAATCAACCATGCAATGTTTTTATCGTGATTCCATTTCAGTATCGGAGCCAGTAAAAAAATAAAAGCGGAAAGTCCCCTTTATATTGGGCGTAAAGGCTTTAACGTGTAGGTTACTCCCCTTGTACTGTGGACGTGCATGGAGGGCGAGGTCCGTCACCGGGCTCTGTCTAGTCGATTGCCGATTGTTACCACAAAATAAAATCAAATATTCCCTATTTCACGGAAACAGATCCATTACTCGTGAATAAAATTTGTTCTAAATGTTTACTGTGATTTTCGCATAATACGAGGGCTGCCTTTTAAGTTGTGTCGTTTGCAAACCTCCCGCGATTATTAAAAAAAAGACATATGGCTTTTTCATCTTTTTGTATTTAGAATTCGAAAACAAAAAAATGTTTTTTGATTAATCGAATAGTTTTATTGTAGCGTCTGTTCAAAGGTACAAAACGGTTGTAAAAATGGAAATATCAAAGGAAAATATGCGTGCGATAATTTTCTACAACTGTCAAACGGGGTTAACGCGACATCAGTGCTTTGAGGAGATCACTTCTGTGTTTAGGGATGCAGCACCATGTCCTAGGACTGTGGAACGCTGGTATTTAGAATTTCAACGTTAGCACTCTAGCCTCAGTGACTAGCCACGTGAAGGTCGTCCAAAAACGGCCATGACGCAAGAGAATGTCGACACCGTGCGGCAACTAATCATCGAAGATCGTCATGTGACGTACCGTGAAATAGAATCCAAAAAATCCTGCACGCAGAACTTGGCGTAAGAAAGTTGATGTCTCGTTGGATACATTTGCTTAGCGACTACCAAATAACAGCCCGCGTTAGATGGTGTCGCAAAATTCTGCAGCGATTCAACCGAGGAAAGTCAAAACACGTTTATGATATGGTTAGTGGTGACGAGTCTTGGATATATGCTTACGATCCAGATTCCAGGCAGCAGTCAACTGTCTGGATCTTCCAAGGTGAGCCAAAACCGACAAAAGTCATACACTCAAGGAGCGCTTCAAAAAAAATGGTTGCTTCGTTTGTGGCAAAGGGCGGTAACGTCGCCACTATTGTACTAGAAAATCGCAAGACGGTTAACGCTTACTGGTATACCACTGTTTGTTTGCCACAAGTCATCACAAAGTTTCGAAAAAACAACTCAAGACGTCGTATGATACTGCACCATGACATGAAAGTTCGCACGAAAGATGTTTTTGAGCACCCGAAATGTCGAAATTTTAGATCACCCGCCTTACAGCCCTGACTTGAGCCCTAACGAATTTTTTACTTTCCCCAAAATTAAGCAGTCTTCGTGGTCAACGTTTCAGCTCACCCGAAGAAGCTGTTGACGCACACAAATCGACCATTTTGACTACCCTCACTTGTGAGTTGTTTTAAAAACTGGTTCGAACGCATGCAAAAGTGCAGTAAATATCGCGGAGAATTATTTGAAATATAATTATATAATAAATGGTAATAATCTATTAGATTTTAAACGACACAACTTAAATGGCAGCCCTCGTACATGCGCAGTCAGGCAGCCGAAAAGACAGACTCAAAAATATATTTAGGACTTAGAGCGACAATAAAACGAAGGCCTACTTCAATATTTTTTAAACATTTATCGCAAAATCCAGAGGTACAGATTCTGACGCTGTTGTCAGAATATAAAGCAAGCAAGAAAATTGATATAAATTAAGAGATGACAATTTTCTTCAGCTACGTGTATGAAAAAAAGCAGCATCTTACAGCTGCTCATGCAAAAAACCAGCTCAAGAAAATTCGAGAAATATCAGTTAATAAGCGTATTCGAAAAATTCTCTCCCTCCGCCTCATTATCTCCTGCCAGAATTCCTAAACTTAAGATGGTTAAGGCTTCGTTTCATTGGCTTTGGAATACTAATATATGGATGAACTCCACATTGAGGGCACGCAGAGGCTATAGAAATGGAAAGTAGAATGATATAAAAAGACCAATTTTGTAAAAATCTTAGACACAGTAATTAGTAAAGACTTAGAGGTAATAGGTACGAGAAAATTAAAGAAAACTGTTAGCCCCTTTGGTCCGTTAAAATATTATCTAACAAAGAATGCAAACAATACAGTCACTAACATCCTTTTAAACAAGCCTAGAATGATTGAAACCATATTAAGAGCATGTGGAGGAAAAAATTTATGGTGAAAGCTGTGGTGATTTAAGTGAAAATTTATATATATTTTTTTCAATTATTGTACATCATTGTATTTTAAAGTCCTGCTAATTATACTGGGGTGGAAATGTTATTTATTGTAAATAAACGATGTATGGATGGCATATAAACTATGGGATTCAATGTGTCTTCTGTCTAAAAAATTGTTTACATATTTCTTTGTAATGTTGACAAATATGTAAATATGGCTATTGCAAGTTTATTTCATATTTCTATTTTTAAAATCTTTGTAACCTACATCTTTTTGATGACCTTGCCATAAGAAATGAGAAATTGGAAATTGCCTGCTCAACTCGCCCACTCACCATACTGACCTGTCTCAAAACAATTCAGACTATATCAAACCACAGACATATTAATTAGTTATATGCTTAAAATAACCCATTTATTCCAAACAGTCAGCATGGCTGTCTTAACAGAATACACTGAGCCATGATGTGCTATCTTCATGTTGAGCTATAGCACAACAGTTCAAATCTATCAAATCGGAATATTTGACCTGACCTGAGGTATACATCACAACACCTGTTGGAGTTCACATACCATGCCCAACCATGTATCTTTATCTTTGTTTACTTCTGACAAAATAATAAAAACTATAATAGTGATTCACAATGAAGAACCTCAAAGGTTTTTAAACACAAGGTTGGCACCATTAACCCTAATATTGTGAATATTAAAAACCTGAAAATATTCATGAACACACCTTCAGATCCACAATTACTACATTTAAGTCCATCCAAGATGTCCTTTATGTATTCTATTTCCTTTCTATGTTCATGTTTAAGCGCTGCAATTTTCTGCCTGGAAAAAGTTTTATAGCATTACTGCATTAAGCCTCAATTTTGGATAACCATTGAATGTTTACAAAGAAAATTCTTACCTCAAATTTTTTATTTCTGTCCTAGCTAATGCTATCTGATTTTGATAAATTTCTACTTTTTCAGTCATTTTTGCGATCTATAAGTAATCGTCTTTATAAGCAATTAGGTATTCTTAGAGCATATTTTAATAATAATTCCAACAACAAAACAGTTATAATTGAAAAACAGCACGAAACTTGAATCCCAATCTCGCCTCCAATTGACGTTGACATTTGACAAGCCACAACGCTTGTTACTGACACAAACAGTGATGTAGTGGCATGCGGTGTTATTGTCAATAATGGATCGTGGAACGAAAGGCGACAATAAAAAAACATTACTGTTTATTAAGATCATGCACTATAAAATAGATTTTTTATCTCTTTAATCCGTACCTAAATGATATTTATATTCCATTCGTTAGTATTTACAACATTAGTCGTCTTACTTTTATAGTAATAAAAACTTTGCTTTAACAAAGTTAAACAAAAATGTAAGTTGCAAGAATACGATACAATAAAATTGATCGCGAGAGGAATCAATAGTATGACCGATTATAAGTAAATCATCAATTTAAAAAAATCCGCTCATAAGTTACTTCGAAATATCTATGTTACAGGCTCCTGTTATTTATATCTTTATCTATCAAAAATATCACATTTGAATTTAGAATATTTCATAGTTTGACTTAGATGCCATTATATAATTTTAATTATTTGGTTAGTGTAACATGCATTACTACATCTTTGAATGTAACAAGGAAAATAAAATTTCTCAAGAATTCTTAGCATTATTTATACATGCAGATACAGTTATCATCAGTGGAGTACTGATGATAAAAGGTAAAAATAAAAAAAACTTTATACTTCATTCAATTAATTTTAGAGTTTTATATTCAATGATTACTTTAATTTTAACACCTAGTTAAAAAATAGTTATTATTTGTTGTCTAATTTGGCATTTAATATCGATTTAGAAAATAAAGGACCAGGTTCTCGATTCTTTACTTCTTCAAATAATCGAATAAATTATATGCAATGCAAGCCCTATTGCGTTTTACCGATTGCCGCACACGTGCTAAGAATTTGTGATATTTTACAAAATAATTTTATATTTATTAGTATTTTAAAGTTTCAGTGTTTCGTATTATAAGGAATTCATCAATCCTAGTAAGAGAGCATCACAGTTTCAAAGTGAGTTAATAGTTTATTTTGACTAAGTAGGGTGGGGCAAAATGTCTAGAAAAGAGCGCCACGTGTCCTACTTTTTAGTTTTTCCTTGCTTTTTTCACGTAATTATTTCCTTTATCACGGTGTGTATAGTTAGGCTTGCTTATTCTTATTATAACTCTTTCTTTAAAAATTATTCCAATAAAACTGTCTGTGTACTTTATAACTTTGGTCTCACATGATCGATTTGTTTTAAGTGTCTTTTTTGCATTCTGTATTGTTTGATTTTGTCTACTTTACATTATTTAATGCTTTTTTCTAATAATCGAGTAGGATTAATTAAAATTGCATTATATCTTCATTGTTTTTCTTATCTGGGGTCTATTAGAAAAAAGTATCGCGGTAACCCGGGAGATGAATCATATAACCACAAAATAAGTTTGTATATTATGAATGAGATTCAAAGAGGATTTAGTGCTTAATTTTTAAGTGTATGTGTTTTTGCATAATTGATATTTTTAATAATTACCCAATTTGTTATTTGTTTATATAAATAATTACGCAAAAAATATTTAAAATATGATAAAATAATAATTTATTCCTTTTAATTGATGAAAATAACTATGCTGCACAATAATATATAAATATTTTTGTTTAGGTACCCTCTTTTTTACATTAATAAATTGGTAATTGTAAGTTACATTCTGTTTGTTAGTTTCATTTTCTGAAAT
The DNA here is from genome assembly GCA_003671415.1 of Megathymus violae. Classification (NCBI taxonomy): domain Eukaryota; kingdom Metazoa; phylum Arthropoda; class Insecta; order Lepidoptera; family Hesperiidae; genus Megathymus; species Megathymus violae. Next base: position 879,217 of record PDGT01000087.1, read on the forward strand.
CTATTAGAAAAAGACGAATAGCAATTAAAAATATTATTCTTTTAAAAAAAGTCTGCCTAAATTAATTTACTCTTTCAAGTTGCTTTTTCAATTCAGTAAGAATTTTATTCTTCTGCAAGTAGAAAAATGGCAAACAATAATGATATCAGTCCTACATTTTGAGTAATAAAGTTCACTGTAAAATAGATATTTATTTCATTTATAAATAATTTCCAGATGTATTGTTACTCAATTACCTAACATGTTTGTAATATCTTTGTGAAGTGGGTCTCTTGTCAACAGATTCTGTCTGCATCTATGACAATCATATCACTCGATAATTATTAATTGATCATCATTCAAACATCAGCGATCATAATATCAACAAAACTACATTCAAAGATAAAATTATTAAAAAATATATTGTTCAGGCATACATAATTATGACATCATAAACAGATATGGCCTAAAACAACCTTTTAGCTGTAACATAAATGTCTGCTTCAACTGGAATCAAATCCAGGACCCTTTGCTTTGTAGGCAGGGTAACTAACAACTGAGCAAGTTGCACAGTTATTATCCTATTACAGTTTCACTTCTATAAAATCAGATAACAACTGCTCAATTTTAATTACCTTACCTTCAACTAATAAAAAATCATTAAATAATGAAATACATACTTACTCATATTTTGTTTCCAGGATTGTTTCAAAAAAGTACTTGTTGAACTTGTATTGTAATTAGTGGTTAAAAACCAATTATTTTTTAATTGTTTCAATAAATGGCTAGTGGTGACCTTGGTGTGAGAGTTGTAATTCACAATAAGTTACTTTAATGTACATAAAAGTTTTTGAAGTGTAGATTACATGGAAATTTTAGTAAATTCCGATATATTTACTATTTTATCTTATCTACCGATGCTAACTATTTGGCCTTATTTTCTACATTTTTGTATTGTAATAAAAAAAATTGTGTTCAATTATCAGGTCTCTACCTGTTACCTTGTATAGGAAAAATATAGATAGTTTTGATCTTGGTGTTATACAACAAAAATTAACTAGTTGACAAGTTTACATATTACATTTTAGAAAGATTTCTTTTTATTAATTTTTCTGAATACTGTCACCAAAAAATTAATTTAATTTAACCTTAGCAACATCAAGTTGACTGATAGTATGTCTGAATGTCAGGTACAATACCTCTGAAGCAGTAAAAGATATACCAAGTTGTATTTAACTTAAAATTTACGTTGGGAGTAGCTTGGAAGGTCTTCGGCTATCTCTTCATGTACTTACTTTAGAAGAAATTGTTTATGGTGGTTGTTTTCCATGCCGTGTTACAAGAAACCTTTTCAAGACAGTAGTAGAAGCAATATTAATTATTATTTATAATATAATGCTTGTATGAATAAAACAGAAGAAAAAGGAGCCATAATATTTGAATAGAAATTTTATATAAAAATTAAATCATAAAATTTATTTGAAACAAAAAGTACACTAAATATAACTTCATACATTCATTAAAGAAGGAAATAAATAATACTACACAATAAATAATAATAATAATACATTTAAATAATGGTTGTATTATTTAAAGTATTTACCTGATGGAACTAAAAGTTTACTAGTACTTGTTTTAATAATTATCATCATTCTTTTTTTTTCCTTAGTTTCTTATATAATATAGTTTTTTTATATAATCGGGTCATAACTATTGTTATAATTTTCCATAAGAGTAACTCTACAAATACTTTCATAACACATTTCATACATATTACATTTTTATGCTGCATAAGTTTTTAAGTTTTAGGACCAGTGACTTCTTATAAGATAATATTACTAATCATGTTTACCTGGCTCTGTATGAACAGCAATGGATGTCTGTGAGACTTCAAATCTCATTAGTTCATAAAACTCATTTTAATTCAATTTAAAGAATGTGTCATTACATGCTTTACCATTAGATTACATTTATATATATGTGATAGAATTATTGAACTTCATTTTCACCCAATTAGTTTTAAATTCTTAAAGATTTTGCACATGTAAAAAAAAGTCAGTATAATACAAATATAAAATAAATAAATATTGATAGAATTATTTCATTCCAGTTTTAAGTGTTATACCCTATATACTACCCTACGAAAATAAGGTTGTGGCTGCGTGAGTTTTTCAATGACGAAAGTGTTTTATGACATTAGTTTTACTTCATTTTCACGCGGTTTAAAGTTGTTATCGATCAATACTAAGTTAATTTAGGATTCACAAATAATATAATGAGTAGTTTAATTTCATTAAAATATTTTATTTACAAATACAGCTCAGTTAGTGAAAACCCTACAAAAGAATTTTAATGGTTTGTTTACAAAGTTTCCATATCCAATTTGAACGAAGTATAGTTATAATTCTTTTTTTTTGTTGTTATTGCTTGAAATGTGTTTTTAGTTGTTTAAACTCTTAGTATAATATTATTTTGTTCACCAGTTAGAAAGTAACTTATTGAGGGTTCATGGCAATGGTGTCAGAAGCGAAAGTAAATGGTGGTGAGATGGAAGCGCCCACAGAAGTGTTCCCTGCACTCGCAGAGAAGCCAGCTGGTCTACCGCCTGGCAAATATGCCTTGGTTGGCTGGGATATGGACACAACTGGAAGAAGGCTTATCGATGAGGTTTGTATAATGGACCTGGAATTAATGGTTATTGACATACATCCCTTAACATTCAAGATCTGTAAACACAGTTATCTCATAAATTCTTGACCCTACTGGGCAGGATAGGTAGGGTAGGGCCTACCCTATAAAATATGGAAATGCACAGTGGTCTTGGTTTCTCCATGAATTTTATTAGGAAGAATAGTTTTTAAACTGACAAGACCTTATTGTTGATTATTGTAGTACATGCAAAAGATATAACAATACAATATACAATTATAAAAATTGTTGAATGATAATATTATTTTATATATAGATCTTTGAAAATAGATAAATGATAAATTAATTGCACATTACATTAGAAATAGTAATCTATTTTCTTTCACAAATAAGTGATTTAATTACACCACCTTTATATTCAAGCATGTATTATTATATTAGAGTTTTATATTGAGAACTCATTTTAATGTAAAGTAAAAATCAGTTACACAAACTAAGGGTGTCAACGGATATACTTCATTGTCTTACTCATTTCTTTGTAACCATTTGATCTATCTAAACCTACAAACTCCACATACATAAATTCAGTGTCAACCAGGAATCATATTTCCTTCTGTAATGTACTTTACAAAGTTACTTTGCTGTTCAAAAGTTATATCTGCCATTAGAAGTGTAAGTGTAAGAATATGAATGACAAACAAATACTGTTATTGTTTATTTATGTATTATAGAATTTTCGAATTTGGAGAACTTATCATTGAACCAATTTACTTCAAGATAGTGCATAATTGTTATTGATAATAAATACAAAATACAATTTGTTATCTGAACCAACATGGCTATGTACTTATGTTTGTTTTATAATCAATATTTTGTCTATTGTTACACACACACACATACACATACACACAGTTAGTGTGCTTTATCACCCAACACTACATCTCGACTTATTGGGACTCTATTAATTAATTCCCATTATTTCCCTTATTTTCCATTATTATCATTAATTAAGACAGTAGTAAAGCATTAACATAAATGAAAAAGAAAAGTCAGCCAAGATGAATTTTTCATATGATTCAGTAGCCGTTTTTTTTGAATGGACACTTACTATTCATCTTCATAGCCTTTACACATTCACGCTGGCAATGTGGTCGCAGTGGTGAACTGCCAGCTTATAAGTGTGTTCACCGGTTTTTTTGTCATAACGCCAGTTTCTAGACTAATTGTTTGCCAATTATTGACATTAATAAAAAATTCTACTGCAAATCTCCGAGTACCAGGGATGGTGAGATTTTTTATGATAATTTTTGTTGTAGATATGCCAGATAGCTGCGTACACCCCTAACCACACGTACTCTCAGTACATAATGCCCCACGGCGACTTACGGCCCGGTGCTCGGCGACGACACAATGTGCGAGTTGTCACCGTTGGCCGCTACCGAATGCTCAAGGATACCATTACTCACAAGGTGATTATTGATTAGTTTTTCCATACATTTGACATATAAAATCATCGAACAAAGCGCCGTAGACAAAATAACTACAATATTTAATCGTAAATTCCAATTCACGTCAAGGGACATTGGAAACTCTTATTTAAAGGTACACGTCCGATCCGTACCATACCACGTACGTCACAAGACTAACTTTGGCTAAGACTCCCCGCTTGACAACTACCCCCTCCACCGACTGATTAGTTGACAACTACCTTCTTTATCGATATATATGAAACAATGTATTAATTATCCAATAGATACGTACACACACAGTGACGTTTTGAACGATGACATACACAAATTTGCGCTATAGCAGCACAGTGATTTCAGTTTTATCACTTAAGATCATCAGTTCGATTACAATGTGCTTATCTTCAAGGTAATCAATGGAAGGAAAATGACACTCAATTGCCTCTTACCATGGTTATCAAACGTGATCGCATGCACTACCAACTCTTTAATAATACAGCGATACTATTGCGTTTTGCCTTTAATTTATTATACCATTTAATATAATGTACCTATATAATACAACCATTGGAGGGCCACAACGGGACAGACTCTGAAGCACTGAAATCTTAAGAAATTTTGCTAGATATCGGTCGCTAGTTTTTTTAACGTTTACACAATCACACCCACGCACTAGGATTCCTTTTGTTGCGGGTGGCATGGACATACACAAACATGATATCACAAACACTCATGACCCGAGAACAAACATTTATCTGTCACATAAATGTCTGCCCCGGCCGGAAATCGAATTTGAGATCCCTTGCTCGGTAGGCAGGATCACTATCAACTGGGCTATGGGGTCGTCTAAAAATTAACTAAAATTAATAATGACACCGCATTATGCATATCGACAGAAGCCCTCGAGCTGTGCGTGCTTCTAACATTATAATAGACGTCCTCCTAACATAGTTGGTCGTGAGCCGGGACAAACATTTATGTGATTGATGTGTGTTCTCAGCACATGAGTGTGGATATCGCTATAACTTCAAAAGTAAAACACTGTCGAACTCCAATTTACATTATTTTATTTGCAACATTAAATTGTTTTGATCTTGTTAACTCGAATTGACAGCATTGCTGGCGTCAAGGTCAGACATTTTCACGGGCGGATAGTTGATATTCGATCAAACGTTTCCACAAGAATTCACTATTCTAATACTAATTACAAACAGAACGTATTGCAGTTTCTGGTAGAGACTCACTAGTCTCCAAGACCGTTGAAGCACGAGCGTGTTCTGCCACAGCGTGGGCCCTCTTAGCTGGACTCCGGTGTAGAACCAGTGGCCCAGTGTTGAGTTATAGCGACGGTGCTGCCACCACTCGGGTCACCTGCCGCCTTCCGTTTTGCAACCGTATTCATGAATGTCTCCGAAATATATTGTTCTTAATATATTCCAGATATTGAAAACGAAGTCGGAGATCTCTGCTCTCACGGACTTCCTGGATTGGTTGGAGAAGGAGAAGGGCGACGGAAGCGTCATTTTAATCTACCACGAGCCGCGTCGTCACAGTCCCACCATGCTTTTAGAGGCTCTTACCAGGTATCAAACTATTAAACTATCTAAATGTAAATCAGGGATGTTATAGGACTCCGCAACCGTAACCCAAACTATCGGACATCCGAAATAAAAATATATCTAAAACCATAACCGAATACAAAAAAAAGTTTCGAATAATTTCTGATGTGACCAGAGTCAAATGAGACACGTTATGACAGGTTTTCGCCGCCCGACCCGTACATTAGCCGCGTCGCTCTGAAGCTGTAGACAGATTTTATTATTTAATTTTTAAGGCAATTTTTTTGTGATTATAATACCAAATACCGAGAAACGAAGTCAATCTTTACCTAGTAAATACATTTTTTTTCCAAAGTTCTAAATCACCTCATATTCGTAACCGTATCTGAAACATCTGATCCATATCCAGATCCGAAATTTCATATCTATAACATTCCTGGTATAAATAGAAAAGAAAAAACAATTTTCTCCTCTGTCTGTCAACCAATTTTTTTTTTATTTGAATCTTTTGAAGAGCTTTCAGTAACTGCCAAACATCAATTAATAGAAAACAAATTAAAACAGAACATTATGTAATTATTGTGGTCAAAACACTTATTATCAATATGGGGGTTAAAATATGTCTTTTTAAATTTTTAGGTTATTCTGATTGTTTTTCTGAACACATTAAGTTAAATTTTGACATTTTATAACTTATATCATCTTTTCGGATGCGGGTGCTATTTTAAAAGGACGAAACGAAAACGAATTACTAGTTTTATATTGAACGAACGGCCCGCACCGTCTTTATTGGGGTTGGAATTTTTTTTTATATTAGATATAGCCTGAGTTCATCCGGAATAATGTACTTTAAAAATGGTAGAATATTTTTTAAGTGGGTGTCGTGGTTCCTGTGATTACACTCCGAATATACACAACCTCAGAACATTCGCATTCTCTCTTTATAATATTAATATAGATAATTGTATTAAGTAAATATATATATATATATATATATATTAAATTGATGTTGACATTTTTACTAATTGTATAATTAAATTTTAAGTATTTTTCAGTATAGTTTAAATGTTTCCATACTTTATCTTAATTATTTTTAACTCGACAAAATGTAGAAAGTAATCTATACCTGACTGATAGATATTTCGTTAATTAAATGTTGTATGTGTATTTATTTAACTACATTAAAATCTATAAATGCACCATTCGCACTCTTGCTGAACAACGGACGAGTCCTATGGCTAGTCCTCTCCCGATTTAGGGCTCCTGGCTCCGTTACCACTTTTAGAGTGTTTCGGTTGCACTATCCGAGAACTAGTTAAAAATGGATTCCTCTATTACTTGTTACTTACCATCGAATGGCTTGTATGCTCGTTTATTAGCTATTTAGAAAAAAAAAAACAATAGGTTCTTGTCTCTTTTATCACTCCTTTAAATCGACGTAGCAACCCCAATTTCCTAGAGCGCTTATATGTTATGAAAACGTGCTTATGCAAATGCACATAGAATCCCATAATATATTGCTACACATTAGGCGGCATGAAGAAGTCATAAATATTTATTGAAAATAACATTCCACTCGCTAATATGTTTTGAATATAAGGTTATTTTATTAGAAAACAATAAAAACCCTCAATATGGTGTAAATAGAGAAGGTAAGTGCACCAAAAAAAAGGTTTAAATATTTTAAATTACCTAAATTAGAATTAAACTTCAATTGATCGGTCCAACTCTCTTTATTTTGTCACATGTCAATGCTCATATAGTTTTAGTATAAAGTATTATTAATGCGTTCATTGTGCAGTGGATGTCGTTCATAAACACCCCATGACCAGAGGACAGCCATTTATCTGTCATGAAAATATTTGGCAGGAATCGAACCTCTCGTTCGGCAGGCATGGTCACTACCAATTGCGCTACGGTCGAAATATGAACGCAGTGTTATTACTATATGATGTTGTACAGGATGACACCGTAGCCCAGTGTGAAGTGATCCTGTCGGCCGAGCAAAGGTTCCCGGCTTATATGTGTACATCCATGTACCCGCAATAGAGGGAATGAATCCCTAAGTGTGGGTGAACTTTAACGTTTATCGTTCATTCGTTAGATACAAGCTGCTGGATCGCTTCACGTCAATAGTAGCGGGGTTCGCGGACAGCTACGCGCTCGCGGCGGACAAGTGTCGGGCCACAGTGAAGTCGGTGTCGCTTCGCGTGCTCGCGCGCGTGCTGCTGGACGCCGACTCGCTCGCCGTGGACAGCGCGCTCGACCGCGCGACAGCCGCCTATCGGATAGTCGAACACTTGGCGCAAGGTGACTACACGACCTTACTATTCCACGCTTTACCAATTTTTTTGTTTTCGAGGGTACGGTACCTTCAAAAAGTACTCGGTGCTGTGGGAGCGACGTCGTGTTATGTGGGATTTTTATCGCACTAAAGTTCGCATGGTGGCCTTCCTCGGCGCTACATAGAGGACGCCGGGATCTCCATAGCAACGGTACCGGTGTACTCTGAGCGCGGTACCCCTGTTGGGCTCTACCAACGTGTCCCGTCTTGTACGGTTCGATATAACGACGGTGCGCGGCCACACATACCGCACCCCTTCCCGGGGTCGCTAGCCGGACGGTTCGAGTTCCTACTCTTTAAGTGGCGTCTTACAACAGACAGGGAATAACGTAGCTTGTATTTTGGTTCCGGTTTTACCCTGTGTTTATGTTTGTATGAATTTAACAGAATTTTATCTGGATACTCAAATCATAAATTGGACTAAAAATACATGGTATTGCGTATTTTTTCTGGAGAGTCAGGCAACAAACTATTGCATCGCTTTGCTCTGAACGGTCTATGCCTGAGATATAATAATGTCCAATAGTTATGAAACACTGTTGTTATCGAGAAAACATGTATTGATTATTACGTAGATCGACCGTATTTACGTTTTTTTTTCGAGTTTTCTTTCAATTCATGTTCATCCTCTCTTCTTAAAATAATTAAATAAAGTTAATTAAAAGTCACCCTTTATTCTTCCATGCATACATTCAGTGCGTTGGGTTGTCTACAAGAGATTATTTTTAAATTCCTACTAGTAGTTTACACATTCTCCCCATATATACTATATATTTATATACCTTGTTCAAATTTTCAATCGTTAATAAAATACTTTTTTATTCATCCACTCAGGTTCAAATACATTTTTTAACTTGTAATGTATGACACTTGATGTTAATAGTTTTTCCAAATATTAATTCATTAATTAAATTTAATAAATTAATTTTAGTTTTGTATCGGAGAAAAAATAATCTCTTATAAGATATTTAGCAGGATATAAATGTTTTCACATATTTATATTCATTGGTATTATTTAATAAAAAGTGACTATAATATTTTTTTGATCCAAGTATAAATAGATTTTAAAACATTTTTTTTTTATATTAGTTGTTAGTGATGAGACCGCCTGTTGTTGCCGTTTGTGTTTTACTGTCAATGTTTTGTCTTTTCATGTATGATAAAATGTTTTGTTTCGTATTTATACGTAACTCGAAACCAATTTTTTTTGGAGATTGGTTACAAAATAATGTATTTAATTGTAGAACTTAGACGGGATTATAATTATGGTCGACAGGCGAGCAGCAGGAGGTCGGCGCAGGAGGCGAGGGCGGAGCCTCCGGGGGCGCTAGTAGCGACATGGTGGACACGGCGCGGCGCTGGGCGCGGCCCGTGCGCACCGAACTAGAGGTGCTCGCAGGGCTCAAGACAATCCTTGAAAGGTGATCTTTCTTTTGCGTTGGACCAATATTTCTATTCCAACGCTGATTAATAGTTTATGCGTATCCATTTTTATCACGAATATACAAGCGTTTCGTATCTGTATGGAAATGTAATTGTAGGGCTACGTTTCCACTAGAGTGATATATTAGGTAGCGAATCAATGCGCGAGGAGAAATACACCAATATAGTTATTTCATTTTCCTTGGAGATAATGTGTAGGGAGTGGTATTGCTATACTTGCCATAATGCGGCTAAATCACATTGAAAGCCAATTACCACTGGTTTATACCCTGTTGTAGGTAGTGTGCGGTTTTTGGCTACTCGCTGCATTTTTTTTTTACCTTCATGTTTAACTTTGTTCTATGTATATTTAATTTTATTCATTAAAATTTATGTACAGGCCGTTGCGGCGATTATTTTATAAAATATATATTTTTCTTTCTTTTCTAGACTACTATTAATGGACGATGTTTGGTAGACATAGGTAGGTAACTTCATACCGGTCGGCTTCCTCGTGCAGCTGTGGTGGTAGGAGTCACACCGTTTCACAGTTACACCTCACACTTTTCTGCCGGAAACGTATCCTAAGCCTACGTGTCAATAGACTGAGCGTATTTCTTGAACTCGTTATGTCCTTTCTTATAATGTCCTGGTTTTGAACAGGGGAACGTAACCAATTAAATGTCTAATACAGATTCAAAAGTTATTTAAAAAATGTGATGCAAGTTAATCGAGACAGTCACACGTCGGCAAGTGAAATTGAAATTAAATTTTTTTTTAATCGGTATGTTTATAAATACTTATCCACAGATTGATTTCATTTATTATTCATTTTGGAATTGTTATAATTTTTTTAATTGTACAATGAAGCGTAAAGATAACTTTGCAACATTCCAACATGTTTTCGTAGACATGTATTAGCTTCGACATCTCTATCCAGTCCAGTTTCCGTGGAGCCAACAGTGCGTGTTGCGTTTCAGACAGAACACGTTCCGGCCGGTGTTCGCGCCGCTGCTGCGCTCCTCGCGGCCGGAGCGCACGCGGCTGACGCAGCTCCGGCGGCTGCTGGCGGACGCCGGCCTGCTGTACGACCAGCTGCGGGACGCGTGGCACGAGCGACAGGTTGAAGGTTAGTGATGAATCAGTTTTTAATGTTACGAAGGATGGTGTGAATCTGTCGGTCTTAATTTTAAAAAGTTGTCTTTTAAATTACAAAATTAAATGCGTGTCGAGCTACTTATCCTAAGTCGTACAAAAACTTTGTAATATCGAAATAATATTGGAGTAAGATGGAATATTACATTTTTTAAATATTAGTTCAATCATATTTAACAAACACTGAAAATATTAAAATCCTGTAATGAGAAAAAGTCTTATAGTTTCTAACCTAATATATTCATAAGGCGTCCCAACAATAAAATAATACAAAAGTAGTTAAAAAAACTAACAATGCAAAGTATATACATAAAATTGTCCTATATTTATTGAACTTATTATACTATATAGGTTTTTTATATAAAAACATCACATCTTAAAAGTAGTCCATTTATATTTATATTTTATACATGATTTATATATCGCCTTATTTCGAATTAAAATAACTTCTGTTTATTAAATTCACTACTGATAAAATTGGCGGCTGACGACACCGAGGACCGCCATTTTGTTTACGTCACGCCAGTTTAAAATGTTGAGTGTGAATTGAATATAAACATCGACTATTCTGTCAAATTGTTGCAAAAAACATTATAAGTGAATTTTGATCTTAGATGTTAACAGTACATTTCGCACGTGATTAGACACATGTCAACTTCCTAATTTGTATTAAGTATTGGGTCGCCCAAAGGTTGAAAGTAGACTGTAATTAGATTAATTTTTAATTCAGGTTTTTCTGGCAAAGAGTATAGCTTTATAGTAATTACATGTTTTTTTTGTTGTATTACGTCATGTGCTTCGTGTTTGATCAAATGTCAAACGGTACCAATATAAAATTTTAATATATTAATATCAGTTAAACAAAAAATACATGAGCTTCTGTTTTGTCTTTTTTTTGCACATGTGTCCTTGTCAGTTTTTCATGTATTATTATTTTATTGAATATAATAAACTACTTGAAATGAAACATAACGTACGTAGGAGTAAATTCAAAACAAAAAAAAAGTGAATTTCAAATAAATTTAATGTCTGATAAAAAGTAAAGAAAATAAAAATTTGAAGAAAAATTAAATTGTTCGATTTAAATTCAAACTAAATTAAAAAAATCATACATTATTTTTTTCCTTTATCCTTATGTTTTCTTACCTTCGTTTCTTCCATGAATACAGCCTTATTTTCGTTTTGATCGATTAAATAAATAATAATAACTCCCCTAGGTTGCTTTGCTTCGGGAAATATAACCTTTACTTACAAAAATACTGGCTGCACCCAAACAACAGTTATGTGTTTTAAACAGGCTTCTTTAGACCTTTTTTGTTTATATGTGTGTTTACCCAAATCTTCTTGAATCAACATATATTAATTTTTTACCAATTTTAAACAACATTAAAGTGTTTGTAGCAACTTCTGAGATCATCGTGTTTGGGTAGACAAACAATTTTTTTTTCGTTTTTTACGTTTACTTAGTAGTAATATGACACAAATATCTACAAAAGTATATAAAATCGTATTAATATGAAGATTGCAAATATCTTTATAATAATATGATCACTTTAAAATTACAGGTTTAGAGAAACAATTGTCTGCACTATCTGTATCTGCGAAGAAGGAAGACATTAAGGAACTGATTGAAATATTCGACTGTCACTTTGACCCAACCAAAGAACCCAAGCTCCCCCAGACGCGACCCTTCAACAAAAACAGAGTAAGTGCTCATAATCTTAACCAGCCTCGTGCTTTGCTGAACGTTATATGGAGATGGTGGAATATGCTCTATTGATCAGATTCAAATATGTTTGATCATTCTTTCCATCCAGGTTAATAATCTTTATTGACAAGCTGTGCTTTAACACGTTGCTTGAAAGTTACAATAAGTAAATCATGAGTTAACTTCGGAATCTCATTGTGAAAATGAACACCGAGTATCAAAAATGAATGTTAAACCTTGTGGAGTCGATATGAAGACATATCCAGATAATACATATTTCTTGTCACGATTATGTGTGTATCACTTTTCTGCATGTACATATATAAATGGTTTCGTAGGAATACTACATTTAGGATAGTAATTACTATACATACATATATTGACAGGCTACAGTGCGTACACTTACTTTCTTTTGTTGTCGCACATTCACGCGACTTTAATCGATATCTACATATAGCTAAGTGTTATTTTGTGCAATGTAAATATTGAATCAATATCATATTAGGATACAATAAAATAAAATACTATGAAAATTGGCAAAATAAACAAGTTAGCTCTTTTGTAAATATTGGCAAACTGTCTTACTTTTCTGATAGTATAAACAGACCGACTTAGTTTACGCGAAAACCGAAAAGCGCCACGTTGAAGTATACCTCTTAGGTGATACAGGTTAATGTTTCGTTATTTAGTTTTGCCTGCTTTCTGTAGGTTAGCTAAAAGTTGCTTAATTTGCAGCAGGCGGCGACACAGTCAGCGGGCGAGACTGGTGAGGCAGAGGGCAGCACCAGCGAGTCGCAGAAGAGTTCACCACACAATACTCCCAACAAAACAAGTAATGGTGAGTACACTATAATAATCTATAGTCAAAAGCATATATACATATAATCATAGTTGTATCAGGCATTATTATGGTAATTACATTGTAATTATTTCAGTATTCATTTTACTATGTAATAAACCATAAGTATTATGCTATTTATAGACATGCATTGGACTTACCTCCCTCCTACATAGGCAGCATACTTTAAAAATTTGATATTTTTTTTATGTAAAGATGCTAGGTTATAAACCTATTTTTTTATATATTTCTGCATATCTGCGTTGACGTCATATAAATATTGCTGTAAAACCTAATTTGAAACAAGACAAACAACTATGACACTTTGCATGCAGGGAAATAAATCTGGGGAAATACGTACTGTATTTATGTACATATTAACTTGCTTTTCTCTCCCCAAACTGAAAAGTTATAAGGATCGTTTGACTACCAAAACATGAAAGCATTAAAGAAATATTATCACTCGCTGTCACCCTGGCAATTAGCAGCCGCGCCCAAAGAAGCTCGAGATGTTTGCTTCGAAGTAATCCGCGAATTTCAGTTTACTATTTACAAAGATTTAAAGACCTTTTAAATTTCGCAGTAATGTCAAAGTAATTACCTTAGCACGGTAATTCAGGAGAATGTATATTTTGTTACTTGTGTCCAAACTTGAGTATAACCACGTGTAATTATAAAATAAAATTGTTATATTGTTACAGAGGTTGCAGCCTCAGAGCCCGTCAGCGCGACCAACTAACGCCACGCCTTGGAGTCAAGCTTAGACTTTTCTACCACATTACTATTGTTTATCGTTAGCTGTAACAGAGCCATAGGAATGTGACAAAACATTTATTCGCATTATTATACAATTAGGTTAAGTCTCCTTTGGAATTTAAAGAGATTTTGCATGCATCGGTGAACGAGTTTACACTTACACATATATATTATTTTTTCATTTAACCCTCGTTGCCTAGTTTTGATCAGTCGTTTGCTGTACGCATAAAGTTTTTATATATACATGAATAGATTGTAATTAATTGTAGTTGAGTGCCTTAGCAACTCAAGTTTTGTATATCCACATATTATTATGTGTTTATGTCGTATGAGGTCCTCAAGATGGGCCTCATACGAGGTCGTTGGAACGTAATGGTTAATTGTTGCAATATATCTGTTGATATTGTATTTTGATATATAACAATGGAGTCCTGTATTCACAACAGCACTACAATATCACAATTTTGCTGCATAAACAAAGTATATTTATTTTTATGTTAAATTCGGTTTTAACAGAGTTTAAAGTACAATTTGTGGTACTGTTTTTATTTATAAAAGTGGATTTTATTTATTTTTAAATATGAGCGTCGCGTGCAATCATAGAAACGGATGGACTGATTTTTAGCATCCGATATTTTTACATAGTACATATTTATTTTTTTCGTTCTATTTTCCTTGCATAATCTTTAGGCTGAATGCGCATTTTCGCTATACTAATGTACTGTTATCGCATGACTTATTTTTTTTGCCATAGGAAGGTTCTAAAGTTAAGTTTTCTTACCATTAAATAAGCAACGTAATGAAAACAGTGTGTACCTATTAACTTACCTCTAATTTAGTTAGTTTTTAACATAGACTGTACATATAATTTTATTTCTTATTTTGTTCAGATCTCTAATAAATATGTAAGTCTAAATGTATCAGGTTTTATTTTACAATTCACTCTTTTCATCTATGAAAGAATTTTAGAAAGGATTTACTAAAATAATCTTTTATTTTATATAGTGACAAGGTCTTGTTTTGTCCATCCTTCTGCTAAATGAGCTCTTACTGCTTTGTCCAGCACCACCTGCAATCAATATTTGTGAATTATCATCAACAAATGTATTCTGTATGAAAGAATAAAACAAATATACCAAATATATATGATACCGTAAGCCTTGAAATAAAGTAAATAGATGTATGAATAATTTTTCTTTCCATGTAAAAATCAATGTTACAATTTTATTTATGAAGGCATCCCTGTCCAAATAATAAGTGGACATAGAGAAGGATCTTAGTCTTAGATATTGAAGTTGTATGAGATTTTCTTCTAAAAAACATGTTTGTGTAGTTAAAAAAAAATTATCTTTGCCTTTCACTGTATAGAGTGTGAATTGGTGAGCAATCATACAAAATTGTGCAAGGAATCCCAAATGCTTTCATAAAAGAACATTCAATAATTTGCAATGTTTAAGGATCAGAGTTTTAAATATAGAAGACAATACAAAATGCTCTGTAGTAGGATTTCAGCACTGAAATATTTTCAGATTTTTTTAAAATGAAATCTGTAATAAGGATGTATAATTAAAAATATTTTGATATTAGACAAAGATGATGTCAAAGTGAGGTTTCGGTCAGTCTCACCTCTATATCTCTGCAGCCTTGCATAGCTCTGCTCACAACTAAGTCGTAGTAATCCACATGTAGTCTATGCGACATTTCCAATAAACCGATTTTTCCTAAAAAAAAAAACAATAGTATTCTCAAATAAATTATTAGCATTGTAATTAATTTATATCGGCTTGAACATGATTATTGAGGAGGTCCCGAAAATGTGCATACTACGCCACACTAGTCCACAGAGCTACTGAAATCCAGGAGCAGGAATAAAAGAAATCCCCCAGAAGCAATATATATCCATATGTTTCTACTAGTACAAACCAACATGCTCAATAATCTCAACACTTAAATACGTGCTGCTTGCAATTTCTAAAATAGCTTTAGGTACTCAAATGTTATTTGGGTCATTCTGCGTGTCATCCATTCCCGCTTTTTATACATGTAATATCATTTGCTGACGACGATGAGAGGTACCTTTTGCCTCGGTCTCGGATGATTTGATAAATTACTGTTTTGCCGTAACACTATTTTATAATGGACAGTATGTGACTTGTGATAAATGCATCAAGGGTATACCGAGTACTCATATTTTACCTCTTTAACTGTCGACGCGACTGTTTGAATCTACTGAGGTGTTTGGAAAGTAGGTATAGTAGAATTACATGGATATACATTGCTCCTGGGAAAAATATTTCAGAAATAATAGATGGAGTAGCTGCCAGCAGGAATTGGAGTAATTGGCCAACACAGATATAGGAAATTGTAAACTTAACAAAATATTAAAGCAACTTAAAAACAACAACACTGCATTAAAAAGCGAAATGTAACTGAATCACAAATTCAAGATACAAATTTACACATGCTCAATATAATTGAAATGCAGTATAGTTCAAAACATACAATATATTATTGTGCTACCAGTGAAAAATATGACATCGGTAAATCTATTTGGTTACTACCGTGGCATAGTTGGTAAACAACTGACCAGTACTGGGTAGGGCAGCGACGGTGAGTACGACGCCCCCCGCAGCTTCCTCTACGTGTCCCACGTCAACCAACGGCTCGGGTGCTCCGCCCTGCCACGCCATGCTCGCTGTACACGCGCATGCGTATGCACGCAGCGGCACGCCCGCGTCTATAAGCGCGAGTGTCGCCGCGTTCACGCACGCACAGTACGCACCACCGTCTACCTGCACGTGTATACCTAAGTTTATCGGGAGGCCCACATAACCAGCGCAGCCGGCCGCAGCCCGCGCATCTCTTGAGGGTAGCTCTTTCCCTTTGTCTGAACGCAAAAAAAGAGACCCAATGATACTATAGTAATAAATGACAATTTGTAACGGTAAAATTTTGCTAGGCGTTACACGATCTTTTTTATAGTTTATTATATCTAAGATCATAATCTTAATATGCTATGATGAATTTATCTTGCAATTTCAATAATTTCTTTATAATAAATGAAAATTTAGTCGTATATTGTTAAGTTATTTATTGTATACAAATTACCGGTAAATACAAATTAAAGGTTGTTCCTGGCTGTGTGAAATGATTATCGTTGGACAGTAATATTGAATAAGAGTGGGTAGAATTTTGGATACCCTCCATCTTTTCCAAAGCCCGCGCGGTGGCGAAATCACATGAGCAGTGATATTTTAATACAATTTAAGAGCAGTTCTAAACCTAACTATGAGGCACTGCACTCCTATTGTTCGATTAATTTATCGTATTGTAAGGAATGTCGAAATGATGAGAAAGGCTTTCTGGATAAACCCAAAAAGTGGTATAAATAAAGATATCTAGATAAGAGAGTAAGATAGCAGTTCTCTTTAAGAGCGAAATACCTGCAATCAACAACTGTGCGACTGCAACCGTTAAGTAGTGTTGAAGCATGTTTTTAAGGGCTACTACATACAATGCCGGCGTACCGGCGGGTATCCCTGCCGCCGGACTTGCCGCACAAACGACCTGCCGGCATGGCCGCCGGGGTGTGCCGGCGAGTAACGCGGGGTGCCGGCGTCAGTTCGTTCCTAGCATTCGAGTGATAGTTGTGTGCGGTTTGTTTAATAGGTATAAAACAAATTAAAATGTCCTTTAATTGGGACGACGAAGCTGTGTTGCTATTAATTGAAAAATTTTATGAAAACGATATTTTATGGAATCCCAGAAATGCAGATTATAAGAACAGAAATAAACGAATGGACGCACTGACAATAATTGCAAGTATATTTGACATTGATAAAGGCGAAGTAGAGAGAAAGTTAAAAAATTTAGTATTAAGTCGCGTAAACCTGGTGCAGGCACAGATGATGTACAGGAACCAAAGTGGTTTGCTTACAAGGCATTAAATTTTTTGCGAGACAAAAATAAACCACTACCCACGGTAAATAGTGAGAACGATGTAAGTATTCATGTTTCCTATATTTCTTGTTTATTTTATCACAGACTACATACATACCCGCGGTTTCACCCGCGTGGACTAAAATAATGATAACGTAGCATTCTAAAGCCTCCTACACACAGTGCCGGCGGCAGTCCAAACTCATAAACTAACAAACCTTTCCTGTTTATAATATTAGTATAGATAGATTAAATACCTCCCAAGATTCTAAAAAAAGTGATGAAGAATTTATCATTTCGTATATTTATTTTATTTACAGATGCATTCGCAGCAAAGTCAGCAAGATAATGCAACAGTGACTAGTTCCCGGAAAAGGAGATGCGATGCTGATGGAGACAGCGATATTGCCGAAGCTCTACAAGTTTTAAAAAATATGTCAGCTTCGACATCTACTCGCGACGAGGCTTCAGTATTCGGAGAATATATAGCAAGTAAAATACAAAAAATAGATCCTATAACAATATCTACGGTACAACATCATATACAAAATATTATTTATCAGGCTGAAATGGGCGCTTACTCAAGACCTTCCACAATGGCGGCAGCTCAAGGATATTTTACCATTTCGACACCAGAATGTGTACGTCCTTCAACTAGTCATTCTAATTACACCGATAATTCAGATACTCAGGATAGCCTTTTGTCATATTTGGAAAATAATAAATTAAAACTCTTTTTCATTTATGATGATGATACAATATGGATTTAATAATTAAAACTTTTTTTGATTTATGATGGTACATCGTTTTGATTAATAGTGAGATTAGTGAGGCGAATACAGACTAAATGTTACTAAGAATATCATTATATATATGCTAAATAAATATCGTTCCGTATAAAAAATGCTGCCGCCGGCCCTGTGTGTAGGCACCTTAACAGTGTAAGAAAGTCTGCGGAGCTATTTAGTCGTTTCCTCGAACCCGTTCATCAATACACGTGGTAATATGATCAGCATAAAAATGAATAGATACCTGTAAAACTTCAACATAAATGTCTATCTGAGAGCGTGGATACAATTCAGTTTTGATTGCAGCAGTCAAAGCTTGCCTTAAATGTAAGGACATCTCTTCAGATTTGCGATCACCGCGAGGTCTATTTTTTCTTTCACCTAGATTAAAAATAAACATATATAAACATTTATCATTTTGCACTCATAATACATAAAAAAAAACAATCTGCAAAACCTTGAGCACATTTACAGAGATGCAGGCTCTTGATCATCTAGCAGGTGTATTTTGCAGAATGTGTACAGGAATTATTAGAAATTTTTCCTCCATTCAATAACCCATGGTACTGTGAATGTCCATCCTTATATTGTGAATATTTTGTTTGAGCTTTCAAGACGAAGTAAATAAATAGGTTTTTTTAAGTTAGTGTCTTGAACATTTTAGACTTCATCATCACTTACTATCAGGTGGGATTGTTGTCAAACATGAACTTATGTAAAAAAAACTGAATATAAATTGTATAATGGTAAAAGTGGTAGTCAAAATTAATTTAATACTTGAATAAGTTAAAGTTAATCAATGAATTATAACTATCACCTTAACAATAAGTTATTCGGTGAATAGCGCAAAGTTGCATTTAAGTAATTTTTTTAATATAAATTTCATGTCAAATTTATAGAAAGCATCTCTATAGAATACTTTTGTATGGATCAGAAACAAGAACTAATAAAATAAAAATCTATAAAATATATTAATACAATGACCAAGTAGTGTTGTCACATATTTATTATATTTGCTTACTTAATCATTTTGCAAAATTAATGATCAGGCAAAGATAAACCCACAAGGACAAAGTCTTTTAGTTTCACAATAATAGTTCTTTTGTTTTATAAAATGAAAACAAATGCATTGTAGATTCAAAAACAAACCTGTGGAAAAAGTAGCCATGCTATATTGACAGTTCACGACAACACCCTCTGTAGAACTTTTTGACTTAGTTGCCTGTAACAAGTACAAATGATATTGCCAAATCATAAATAAATAAATAAATAAACGTTTACACACTCACACCCCTGCACTAGGATTCCCTGTGTTGCGGGTGGCATGGACATACACAATTATCACATAACAAACACCCATGACCCGAGAACAAACATTTGTCTGTCACATAAATATCTGCCCCGGCCGGGATCAAACCCGGGACCCCACGCTCGGCAGGCAGGGTCACTACCAACTGGGCTACGGGATCGTAAAGTCTACAAAATACACACAGAACACCATTTAAATCTGTATGAGACTTTTAAATTTCAGTTTTTAGGATGTAGATACAAAGCTCTTATAAGTGTTATTCAAATGAAATCATCACAAACATCAACACATCTGTCTGTTTCAAATCGTGGATGATTATGAGTTGTAGGAATATTTCAACTGTAAATGGAAAAGTGCATAAGAAATATACTTCAAATGACATACTACAAAGCACTCTTCTATCCTAATTATTAGTAGTAATTTTAATAGAGTAAACAACATTTTGCTAATAACTGCTTAATGAGTATGCATCAAGCGCAATAGTGAACCGGTAAGACAGGCAGTGATAGTACTACTGCTTGTAGTATGAATAGTTAAGTTTCACATTTGTAGTAAGGTTATTATGATAACCTCATGAGTTTCTAATAGTCATTGACACTAATAATCCACAGCCTCTATGAAACTTCTTTTCTTGTGAGTTGCATATTAGTCGGGGTCTAAAATATTACGATTTGTTTACCTGATGTGGTCCATAAACAGCGGCTAAAACTTTCGTATTGCCTTGCTCTAAGTATGCGCTGCCATCCGGCTGCTTAAATACTCCAAGTTTACATCTTATCCGACGAAGTTCATTAGGTCTACGTCCGTCTAGGCGAAGCCCTTGGCTGGATAACAAGTCGGGGCCAGGCATGGTTTTGATATTAACAATAAACAATATTTCATTACGGTACAGTACTCTACCGTACTTTTTAAGACAATAACAAAAACATATACACAGAGTACTTAAACAGAAAAGACAACGTTAACAACTACAGACTTTGATAAAAATAGTATCTTTATAAATATTTAAAATTGTTTGTTACAACATTGACATCAAAGCTCAGGCGAAATGCTTAAAGCTAAAATATTTATTGAAATGAAATGAAATAATATTTTATTCGAAGTTGGTTTTTAAAAATACTTTTCGAACGTCAAACTACGCCATCGCTTCAATAAATTCCTACCGCGAGTGGTCCCAGAAGAATAAGCGACAAGAACTCCCGAGGAGTTTTTTTCCCTACTCACAGTTACAGAACGCACTTATGGCTATAAACTGGCTTAATATTAAACTCATGTCCAAGCAGCAATAATTTGGTTACATCTGCATTTCGTCTTCAAAAGGTTCAGCGTTCCTTTATGAGGCTTGGAGTTCGTTTTTACAATAAGATTCCTAAATCGTTACGCGAGTTGCCCATTGGAACTTTTAAGCGTCGCATTAAAACACAACTTATAGGCAAGGGATATTATAGTATAGATGAGTACATGAATGACAAGGATGCCTGGATTAAATTTGTGTCGAAACCAGTTCCGCACAGGTTTAACTAAACTTTTGTAATTACCATATGTTGTTTAAAAGATGTGCTGAGGAGTTTCTTTCGCCGTTTCTTCTCCTGATTGTTAAAGCACCTTCTCAAAACGGTGGTAGAAGCAAAAAATGACGTTCATAAGTGTATTTACTAAATACCTATATGATTAAATGATTTTGAATTTGAATTTGAATAACCTTTGCGCATAATAATGCCTTTGACGTGAGTTTTAAATTTACAATATGGCATTTCTATCAATTGTAATAGAATTTTATTATAAATATTTACATATCTACCCATGAAACAGCCACCAGTTTTGCTTAGTCTGAAATTTGGAACAATCAGTTATAGTCTTATTTCTAGTATTAATATTGTGAACATTATTCTTCCTAAGAAAACTATTAGAGTATTTTCAACGTACATAATATTGTCAAAAATATATTGTGATGACGAGAGTCGACCAGCGGTGCACCGTACTTTGGATCTCGCTACCCATCAGAGTAAGCTCCTAACGCAACAAATAAACCAACTTATCACGACCGGTCTCATTAACGCAACACTACTGTCCAGACTTATTCCCCATTCGGCTTCATCAGTCATCATGCCGGAGCACGACGAACCGCTTGGAGGCATAGTTTTGTCTGATAGCTGGTAAACAAAGCCAGCAACCGATGTTATGGCCTACCACGGTGTTGCTGCTCGTTTTGCATTATCCAGGGGATACGTGTAGGAAATTTAGTGTTCAAGCAATGTCCTATTCAAGTCAATATTATTACGCTTTGCATTTCAGATTTACAAAAATGTGTGTCTAATATTCATAAGAATATTCATTTGATAAGTTTTCATAGGTTTCCCAAAGCAATTATTTACCGCTTATGTTCTCCATTTAAATTATGTTGCGGTATAGTCATTTTGTCTTGTGCCATTGTGACTATGTCATTTTCATTTGCGTTTCTATCAGTGTCACGCACAGAGTACATTAGTATGTGTCACGTTCACGTCATTTCACAAAGGAAAAGTACGGTAATGTTTGTTTGGATGAATTTTGAATGTGGTACGGCAATTTGAATGTTTTTTTTAGTTTCTAAAAAAGAACAATTACATTTTTGCCACTTTATACAAAAAGACCTTAAACAGTGTAAATAAATCATTATTTTTCAGAGTTCCAATTAGTAACATCAGGGATGATTCTTTGGATATAAAACGAAAAGAGATTTAAGTTTTAAGAATCGGTTTTACAATACAAATTAGATGGCTACTGGAGGTAACGTGACATGTCCAGTTACGGAAGAACATAACTTCAACTATGCAAATGCTAAGGTTGCTTTTAATCAAGAGGTGGGTTATGTGCTCCTCGAAAAGAAATTGCAAAGCAAGGTTATACTGAAAAGGAACTATATTGATAACATTATAAGCGATATTAAAGTATACAGACAACACTACAAGACATATTTTACAGAAAAATGTCAAGTTGTCAATGAAAATGGCAAGGACATACTTTGTCAAGTTGTTATGAAATTTAATGACAAAGCATTCTATGTCTCAAAGATTAAACAAATACTCTGCCTGGATGATTTGTTCGATGTCTTGTGTGAGTTGCATATGCAAAAACCATATTTAGATGAACTTGGAATCGTTGACCACTTCACTAATTGTGTTTTATTTAATGCTTTTATTAATCTGTTCTGGAAGTCCTGTGAAACTTGTAATGTTAATATAAAAAATCTTGACATGTACTTCCGAGTAATAGGAGAAATGACTGTTTTAAAAATGAACTCATCAGATGGAGATTTTATTAATATTTTTATGTACATTGAAAGAAATACAAACTTTGTGCTTTTAAGGCCCTTAAAATCCTTAACAGGTATAGCATTAGCCTATGAACTGCTAACAATATTTGCTGATTTTGGTTCTCCCACTTATTTGGATTCAGATATTTTTAATTATACTTTCCAATGTAATGATGTCTTGAATATTCTAAAGTCTATGGACTCACCATTTAGGATACCTACAATGTATGCAAATAGCCGAAACCACAAAATTGCTGTAACGAGTAATAAGGTCAAAGAAATGCTTGTAGAGTGGATGGAGAAAACAGGAAGTACAAATTGGGCAATAGGAGTGCATGTAGTGCAATGGTTAATGAATACAAATAGAGTTGTTGATGCTTATATAAGGTCTAGAGTTGTAAATGGACCCATACAGTCCCCATACCATGCTATGTTTGGGTTGTTACCTCACACAGAATTAATAAAAATCAAAGGGAAATGTCAGTCTGATTCTTCATTGAGTAAGGAAAAAGTGTTGGTAGATTGTTCACAGTGCAATTTTCCAATTTACAAAGTGTTTAAGTGTTATTTTTGTAAAAGTCTATGTCATTTTTATTGCTGTGTTAGATATGTTGAACAGTCAATGGTTGGACCCATTCTTATAAACAAATGTGTTTCATGCTCCAATGTTGGTGTGAGTAGTAATGAAGAAATTATAATAGGCACTTGAATGAAACTTAAATCATCGAATCAAATATTACAATTAATGATGTGAAATCTAATAAAATAGTGATCAATCAGTTGCAAGATTAGACTCGGCTGAATAATTAGTTCATTTGTCTTTATGGTTCTTAAAATTAAGTAAAATAAACTAAAAATGATAATATTCTGTCATAGACTAAGTATAAAAATATAATACATACTTTTTGTATATAAATTTAGATTTTTCTTTTACGTTTCACCTGTTTTTATTTCCAAATAATTTCAGTTGTAATAAATCGCAAATCGGCAGTACCAATACGACTACTATACAAATATATTACACACACTGTTTATGTTGAATACTCTATGGTTCTATTGTTGATCGTAAAGTACTCTGTCTGACCGATACTATTATTTATTAAATTTGATTGTTATTAATTGATCCATACAACTTACTCATTAGTCTGTGGCTCTGCCTGATGAAAATCACAGAATTGTATGTCAAAAGCAAATACGGTCAATCTCAGATTTTTATAAATTTATTTAACACTTTAAGTATTTAAAAGTATGTATTAAAATAGTTAAATAATGACTGCAAGATTAATAGTTAACTCCGTATTTAGTACGTTTTGTGGGAAAACTACAATAGTTCGTCACTTAGCGCCATGTAATAGTTTCCTAGCCAGTGTACAGAGGTTTGACTTTCGTAACTTTTGTGCAAAACCCAAACCTCAGGTTATTGGGAAGAAACATTGTAATATAGGCACAATAGGACATGTAGACCACGGCAAAACTACGCTGACGGCTGCTATTACAAAAATCCTGTCGAAAAACGGAACTGCTAAATACGTTTCCTACGATGAGATTGATAAGGCGCCAGAGGAGAAAGCAAGAGGTAAATATAAAAGATACTGTCTTATGCCTAATTTAGTTTGAATTCAGAGATATAGACAAAAGATAACTCCCTAAACATATACACAAAAACGGTAAAATAATGTTAATTTCTATAATGTGACAACATAAATAAATAATTATGTCATAAAGTAAATATATCCAACGAATGTTACTTTCACTGGGGTCGGTATTGACTTCTACACCAATAACTTGTTATTAAAAGTTTGAGTACGTCAATATTAAAAAGTTAAAAATCGTAAATCAAGAACTTTACTTTGAAATTGTATATACTTGTGTCTGTTTTTTATTCAAATGTTTAGCTCCTCGCAATTCAATGTCAGAGTTTAATTGTATGAAGTCAAATTTTGTTTTCAGGGATTACAATTAATGCGGCACATGTCGGTTACAGCACGAAATTTCGACACTATGCTCACACGGACTGTCCGGGGCATTCAGACTACATTAGAAACATGATATCTGGTGCTTCCCAGATGGACGCAGCAATATTAGTTGTAGCTGCCAATGATGGACCCATGCCGCAGACTAGAGAACATCTGTTACTCGCTAAGCAGATTGGGATAAATTATATACTGGTATTTGTAAATAAGGCAGACCTAGTGGATGATGAGGTGGGTATAAATTGAGATTAGAGTTGTCTAAATAGACCACTATGGTAATTTATCCGTCCAACAATGCTATGACTAATCATGTTTGTGTGCATGGCATGGACCAGGGATGTTACGGAGCTCTGTAACCGTAACTGAAACTATCGGATATTCGAAATAAAAATATATTTGCCGCATCGTTCTTATTTTGGTTAGTGTTCATTATATAATTTGTTTTTTCTTGTGATTTTAATATCACATAAAACTTGGAAAAAGGAAAAAATATCAAACTTTGTAAATACAATATATATTTTTTCTAAGTCGTAAATGATATAATATCTGTAACTGAAATTATCCAAAACAATCTGAAATAATATATCCATAATCATAACCAAAACCGGTAAAAAATTATTCATATATCCGTATCCATGTTTGGATCCAAAATTTCATATCTATAACATCCCTAGTATGGACTCTAAATTATGTGTATAATAAATTATAAAGAGCAATAGTACTTATAGTTTTCTATCAGAGTTATAAGTGTTAGTTGTCTATTTGTAAATAAATAAATTGTAACAATAGAATGTACAATAAAAACATAGATCGATTAATTTGCAACCAAAGATGGGATAATCAAATTGTTTATCCCATTGGTGGTTTCCTAAAGGGTAGCGGTCTTCATTATTAAGGATGATGTTGATAAAAATCGTTTTTGGTGAAAAGAACGATTGTAAATGTAAAAAGTTGTCAAAACATTGAAATATAGTTTGTTGAAGTTAGACTTTGCAATCTTTGAATAACAATAAAATAAACTGTAATGTTTATTTAGTAATGTGAAGGATGTTAATGCTAAAATGCAAGATGCTATTTGTAAAAATAATTCAGAAAGGTTCATAAATGGAGTATTCCATATGCTTTTTATAAATTTATTATAACCTATGTAAAAACTATCAGAATGTGCACTGAAGTTTTAGGTAGAATAAGTCCCATAAAATTGTTTCCCAACATTATCAAACAACCTACAATTAATTTAAATGTTTCAGATGCTAGAGCTGGTTGAAATAGAAATGAGAGAAATGGTGTCAGATTTTGGTTATAATGCACATCACGTTCCGATCATTTGTGGCTCTGCCTTAAAGGCTTTGAATGAGGATGAGTCGGAATATGGTAATTCATACTAAATATATTAAAATCATACTACTCAGGGCTGTCTATAATATGTTTTTAAATTAAAGATAAAAATATTATATTTATATTTGGGGTGTAATATAGTACTGGTAATTAATTGGCTTGCTCTCTCCATGATTTAATCTAACAATCTTGTGTTTGTGACATAAGTTGGTTAGCTTAAATTATGACAGTAAGCTAGTATTTATCGGTTTTATGTATTGAGACATTCACAAATCAACTTGATCCTCGGTTACTATCCAATGTATAATGATGACCATCCCATAGTATGATAGTGCGAGTTTAAAATTCAATTATAATTGGTAAAGATGGTGTATGGCTGTGTGATTATTTGAGTAAGTCAGGTGTTTATGTGATGGAAAATTAAAATGCGAATTTTTCTAGACAAAGTTAATGTTTTCTTTTAGTCAAGCATACATTGCATTCAAAAATGTGGTCTATTTTTACTTTGTACTGAAATGTCAAAGAGATTCTAATAAAGGTGTGTGTCTATAATTTTATATTTTTTACCTTGACTGATACAATTTTCAGGGGTACCCTCAATAAGAAAACTTCTAAACACAATGGATACATTCATACCACAGATAGTGAGGGATGTTACATCGCCCTTTCTGATGCCTATAGACAATGCTTTCACAGTGCCTGGGAGAGGAACAGTAGTGGTGGGGACAATAAAGAGGGGAACTATGAAGAAAAATAATGAGGCTGAACTGATGGGCTTTGGAATACAAATAAAGACAACACTCTCTGATATGCAAATATTTAAGAAAAGTGTCAGTGAGGTAAAAGCATAAATTGAGTGAATTATATAAAAATAACAAAAAATATTTTTATACATTTCACTTATAGACATACAGTTAAGTGTTAAAACATTAAGTAAATAATTATAAGATTCTTCAAGCTAAAATTCTGAATATCACAATATGACATGAAGTAATTGCATTACAGGCCATAGCCGGAGACAATGTTGGCGTTTTGTTACGAGGTTTGAAGATCAGGTCGGTAGAAACTGGGATGCTTCTGTGCGCGGCCAACAGTATGCAGCTCAGCAACCATTTCAGGGCAAAGGTTTGATACTATTGTAAACCTTGATATTTTCACTACTGATATGTCTTATATTATTTACTTTTACACACACTACACTTTATATTATTGTTGCAACCTTCATACATTCATGAACATATTATGAGGAAGGCAAAAAAAGGTAGGATATCAAAATATTTTCTTATTATTACTACTACTTGCCATATTATATGCTACCAATTAAAATTTAACTAATGACTTTCATCTGTTTAATTTGCCCAACTGTTGATTCTTCTTCGATAAGTGTATGAAATTTTGGCAGTCTGTAGTTTTTAACAAATATAACATTGTTTCTGTTTTTTTCTTTGACAATAAATTGTTATTGTTGTTTGAAGGGAACTTCGTTTGATAGATAATGCTGGATTTCAGCGTTGCTCAGGTGTCTAAAGCTGTTTAACTGGTAATGGTTACATGGCTCAAACATTACGAGTGTCCGAGGGTGTGATTTATTGCAATGTTAAACGATACCGACAGACTGGAGAGTATACAAGACGTAAAAGACAAGGCCGCAAAAGAGTAACACCTGCGAGGGACGACAGATTGACTAAGCAGTGTCTTCGGAAACCGCACTTGGAATTCTCCCGAGGTACGAGGCAGGAAGTGCGACAAGTGACAAGTTAGCATCAAAACTATTAGAAGATGACTTAAGGCGGCTGGTGTAAATGGCCCAAGGCTCACTACAAGGTCATCGAGTAGCTCGGATAAGCTTTTCTCGTTCGCACCGAAATTAGGATGAAAAGTACTCTTTATTGATGAATCCAGATTCCGTTTTAAGTCAGATGATGGAAGGAAACCTGGAGAAAGATACGCTCAGTGTAACATTGTTGGAAGAGAGCCTTATGGTGGAGGGTCAGCAATGGTATGGAGCGGTATTTGCTTAGGAGCACGTACGGAGTTACACATCGTAGGAAACGTGTCCTCGACTGAGGCGAGAAACTTAACAGACATGTTAGATAATACTCATCCTCACACTGCGGCGGTAATATCGGAGTATCTTATTGAGTTCGGAATCCAAGTTTTAGAGGGGCCAGCACGCTCGCCAGACCTAAATCCGAGAGAACATGGCTAGGATAAACTAGAAACAGAAATTAGTTAAAGAAATCCAGCATCAGCTAACCTAATGGACCTTAAAACTGGATTGGTTGAAGAATGGAATCTAATGCCACAGTTTCATTTACAAATAAAAAATATGCCCAGACGGGGGCAGCAGGCAGTTTTGACTGCAAGAAGAGGCAATATTAAATACTGATTGTGTCACCTACGTATTATGAAAAGCAGCACAGTGTTAAGACAATATTAAATTTTCATATTAGATTAAAATTCCAATTTAGTTCCTGAGCTTACTGCCTGTAATTTTTTTTTAATTTAAGTCTAATTTTTTATGTTTAAAAATGTTAATTTAATCAAACTTTTTTAAAATGTTAAATTAATCAAAATTATGTCCATGAATGTAATTTTACCAATCCAAAGGTTGTCTTATTGGCACATTAAATGATGGTTGTCCTATTTGTACTTACCTGCAGGTTTACTTTTTGTCCAGAAGTGAGGGAGGCAGGAAGAAGCCGGTGTTTTCAAAGTACTCTCAACAGATGTTCAGTGGCACTTGGAATATTGCCTGTCGGATTGACTTGGGTAAGTTATTTTTTATAACTGTATAAGCAAAGTTATAGCTAGGTTTGTTCCGTGTGCGTAAAAAAAGTATAAGAGATCGGCAAAGAAAGCTGCGTTAATTTGGAAAAATCGGTTTCACATAAGAGTCGACTAATTGAATTTTTTAAATTAATAACTTTGTTATTTTGTGGAATTTCAGTATATTTTATTTTGTACTACTTTATTGTAGATATGATGTACAATTCGCCATTACAAACGTGAATTACTCAAAATTAGTCTACGTAATGATATTGGGTTGTTATAAATTTAATTTTATTAGATCCATTTTTGATTTTAATTAATAAAGCTCCAAGCTGGAAGACGTGTATTAGAATATACTTGAAATTAAAAATTATGTCAGTGAAAAACATTATTTTTAAATAGTGTTTCAGTTGAACGAAGAATTTAATCTCAAATTTTAACCGTGTTTTTTTTTAGTTTCTAAAATCTAGGGTAATGGGGCGCTTAATATTAAATTTAATGAGTTTATAATTTTGCAAATAGATTACGTTGGTAAATATTACTTTTACCCGTTCTATTGGTTGGTGCAGCAAAGTTCAGCTACCCGGCGGACATCATCATATCTGCACGTACATAGAGCAAATACATTTCAGCATCTTTTTGTCCTTTCTTTATCAAATAATTTCATACATTTTTCGCAACTATTTATTATTATCAATAAAACCTTTTTGAAAGAGATCGTTATTTAATGATGGTGGAATTTCGACCACAAGGCGAGCACTGGTAAGTATTAATTAAAGGTTGCCTTTGTTTACAGAACCCTCAATGGAGATGTTAATGCCGGGCGACCACGCCGATGTGTACGTCACGCTACTAGAAGGAATGGTGATGACCGAAGGACAGCCGTTCACCATCCGCGAGAACAACGTGACAGTAGCCACTGGCATCATCACACACACGTTGCCGTCGGTCGATGTGCCCAGGGGGAAGTTGGGGAAAGTCGTGTTGAACATTGTATAGTGAATGTTTAATATTTTAGTTTACTTTGATAGACAAACAAAGGTATATTTCAGTGCGTTCTCGTTTGTATTTCTCTTCTTCGTTCAAACCCCATAGCCCAGTTGGTAGTGAACCTGCCTGCCGAGCGAGGGGGCCCCGGGTTCGATTTCCGGCCGGGGCAGACATTTATGTGACAGATAAATATTTGTTTTCGGGTCTTGGGGGTTTGTGATATCATACATATGTATGTCCATGCCACCCGCGACACAGGGAATCCTAATGTTGGGTGTGAGTGTGTTATATATAAAAAAATAAATAAAAAAAAACCAACAAACTTGACCGCGGAAACAAGTAAATGCTTCAATATTTATACAGTGATACGATTTGATTGATTCGTAAATTTTAAGTATTACAGTATATATTCTCTGTAAGTATAGAGGTACCTCTGTATATAAAGAATGTTTGTAACTTTGAACTTGGGATGGTATCATTGTGAATTTAAAAAAATATATGTCTTATGAAATTATATAGTCACATTATGAGCAAGTTTTACACAGGTCATGTAAAACACAATTCGTTCGACTTGAGAAATGCGCTACAAATGTAAACAAAAATGTATGTATGTAAAAATAAATTACTGTCTTTTGAGATGCGACGGTGTTGTTTTATTTTGTGAGTTTTAGTCTCTCATCGTCATGATTGCATTCATTCGGTAAGAATAGTTTGATGTATAAATAAATCCGCCTGAACGCCATCACTGATATCGTAGCAATTTTCATCAACGGTGATTTACTCTCACTTCTGCTAATGTCGTATATAGAATTTTGGCAGCAACTCTTATCGAATCATCTTTTAACTGGCTCCATAAGATGTCATATGAAATTATAACCTACTGTAAGCACTCATCCATAAAATAATAAACATTTAACACAACTATACTATTACGTACGCTGCAAACTTGTGTGGAGTGTTGTACACGTAACCATTGTTCGTCTGATGACCATATTTGGTCATGTATAAACAACTACATAGCTCTTATGGCAGGCGCGTGCGCGATGTCGGGATGCTTTGTGTTTATTTAGTAAGGTACTCGATCCGACGGCGAATGCCTACGCAATTTTCTCAAGCTGTTTTTGTACTTATTCTATCCACTACTATTTCTTCCTTCTACGTTTACTGCTAAATTCTGTGTTGTGAATTCGTAACAATTTTTTGTGCGAATAAATTGTTTGTCTTTAACTGGCTTTCACTCCCTCGCCTGCACACTTCCCTTACGCAAACTTGCGTTAGTTAACTACGACCACTAAATATTAAGGTAATAATGGAACATAATAAATAAAACGGCAAAACTATTTTCATCATTATATATTTTTTGACAGAAGGTAATTAATACAGTGCCAAAACAGTAACAAATCATTAGTAAGAGAAAAAAATCAAGACTGCGTCTAGCATATACTACTGAATATTTAAAAGATACCACGTACCCTAGCGATCTTACGTATAAAAACATTAACACATCACAACTTTTGGACAAACAACTTGGCTTTGAGAGACAATACAACTCTGTGTACCGTAACGGGGGACTCGCTACGGGATCCCGGGGCTGCACCTAGTACACTAATGTGATACATAACACCGATAATACGTCTAACGGACAGTGTCTCAGATCCAATGAGATAATTCATTAATCTGAGCTAAATCACTACTCACTTGTGCGGGTAGCTATGTGCAATGCTGAATGAACGATAAGAGACATCAATCACCACGCCTCGCAAACTGTTAAGTGTAACGAACCATTCAAATCAAAATCTTTTTGTCATATTAATACAGAATAATTTAAATGGGAGGCGTTTTTGTTTGAAAATTTTCCAATTTCCAGCATACTTTTAGCTGTAAAGGATTGATGTCCGGAGCTAGACACCTGTTATAACACGAGTACACACTTTGCGTACAAATTTTGCGCATAACTACCCACATATAATACTGCGCAATAGCAGATCACTACTACCGTCGACGCGTGATTTTAACCTATAGCCTATAAGTCCTATAACCTGTCCTAACAGACGCTTCATACTAAAGATCTCATCAAAATATTTGAATCGATGCAACTCGTGAACGGAGATGTGTCAGAACAAACTCATCGTTGTACCCAATTCATCGAATCCGATCAGTGTCCTGTGCTTTTCCCACTTATCAGTCCTGTCATTGTCCAAAAGCAAGAGTGACGTCACATAAAAAAGCATGTTCTAAATCGATAGTAAGAAGCGCCTGCATAATCAGTCTGTCATGAATTCACCATGCCATAATCTAAAACATTAATCACAAAGATACGTCGTGTAAACATGGAACCTAAGACAGACTCGAGACAAACGGTGACAAAATATTTTGATTGTCATCACTATAACATACATATATTGTTTTTAAAAATTTCAGCTATCAGCAAGTGAACAAACTACACTTATTGAATTAAACATTATTCCTTGGTCCAAATGCTTGAACTTGGCATTTCTCGAAATTATTTATTATTACTTAATTTTTTGACAAATACTTTTATTTGGATAATCTTCTTTTAATATCTTGTGAAGTTCTTTTTAGATTTTGCACGTCATTAGTTCTACTTTAAATTTAAGTTTGTGATATGTGGTATCTACTACAACGCCATCTAGCGTTTTTAAACCGGTGTCACGAGATGACGTTATAGAGCTCGATGCAATATAGGTAGGTTTATTTTAAAAAGCATTTATTAAGCATCGTACATGACAACATCGCATTTTTGTCATCATGCGACTTAAGCCAAATGAAAATAATGACGTGCGAAATCCTATAACCACAAAACATCGACACCGAATTAAGTCATATAATAAGCTCGTTAAGGATACAGTTATATTAATTTGTATTACTCATTTAATACGTTAACATGTTAATGTTCCATGAACGGACAGATAAAGGATATTTTCATTACACGAGGTAAGGACTAGCGAATTTAAACATTCATCCGTCAAAACATCTTATAAACAACTGTTTGGCTACAAAGCGATGTTAAAACAACAAATTATAACAAGAAACAAGTATAAAATATAATGCATTTTAAAAATACAAAATTTAACGGTCGTTTTAAGTGGCAGTGTGCGCGGGTGGGTATTCACAAAATGGTACGCGTTGACGTAATGTGACATTGAAGGCTTCGTAATTGAACATTTAAATTTAGAACAAATGTTAATTTACTACGTCTATTAATCAACAATTCAACATTGAAGTGCATTGAGCTATCAATACAAAAGTACATTTATATTTTGCAAAATAATTTTATGTAGATGTTACGAAAGTATTGTTGTTCTGTTTTAATCTCATTACGTAACATAGTTCTGACGTTAAAACTTACTCAAAATTTATTTGAAGCATATAACAATTGAATTAAATAATCAGCATTTACAATCAACAGTTTTGAAGATGGCGAATATAATGTAATAAAAAGTCCATCAAATATAAATATATTTGACAAAATACACCAAATTTTATTGTACCCGTGTATGAGGTCAGAAAAAGTTCAAATTAGAAAAATATTCACTTTAACATAATACGTAAACACTGTTACTTACAGCTTAAAATTAGAAATATATTATTGGTGTCCAGAAGGGCATAGCACCACTATGAAAATTACTAATCGACATGCGCACGTCTATAACAAATCCACAGGCGTTATATGAATGCCGAAGAGAAAAACAAACGGTAAAATAAAATATTCCAGTGCTATGAAACATGAGTTTTTAATACTTGTGCACCCATGGCGACAAACATCCTTCCATTTCTTAATATCGCCCAAGGAATTACAAAATTTAAGACTACGACATAAATGTGACAGTCCCTTGAGCGATATCAAGAGACTTTCGACAGGACACTACCGTACTTACACAGTAGCCACTTAGCTACAATGTAAAAAACTTAATTCATCGACACTTAAAACTATAAAAATATTTTAGAAATTCTCACTTATATTTAAGAGGAACTGGCAAAATAAATCCTGTAGTTTCCATTAACCATCAACTCAATTAAATACAAAAACCAGATTTTGGTCCTCGGGTATCAAAAATTCATGATGCCATTCCTATAAATTGGACAGAACTGTATGCAAACTGGCGAGTAGCAAAAATATTAGTTAACACTATATGCACGCTAAACAACGGCTTGAAAATATATTATATCCACTAAATATCCAATAGAAAATTGCCTAATGTTACGGCAAAACCTCGTAGAAGCGACGTTAAACTTAACAAACTAAATATAGTATGATTACACACCGTGGGTGGTCGACCCTAGCAGCGCCGTCGTGGCTCATACCTTATCACAATAGATTCCCTTTAAAGCAGGACGACCAACGTTATTGTCCTTACTCGTTCCACTATAAATACTAACATTTGCAACTAATAGAAACATCCCTATAGCTTTTTTCAACATACATCGCCTCCTCTTAGTATCAAAACAGTGATTAAAACTTTTTATTAGAATAGAGTATTTGTGCATACGAAAGATTGGAGCCCAAAATGGGACATTGGCGCCCAACGCGGTAACAACTAACGCTCATAAGAATCGAAATAGTTTCAAACTAACGATTAACTAACCAACACCGCACACCGAGTTAAAGGACACATCGATTATTATGCTATACATATAACAGATATAAATTGTTCTACACGAGGATTCTTTAACCATGCTTGGATATATTATAAACATGTAACTATCAGATTCGTACTAAAAGCTTAGAGCCATTTGCCATTATTAACTAACTCGTTCTAAACTGGCAACGACTCCTACCAACGTCATCTAAACTAGAAGTACCGTTTAAAACTTTAAAAAACACCAACTACGATACACATATGTGGAAATAACTATCTATAGAGTGAGTTTTGAATATTTATATCGTTACCACTCTCTTTTCATCTATTTTATAAATATCCATTCGTAAATTATTATCAAATTCGATAAAGCTCTATTATTGATCCGTGTTCTCTTAACTATCTCTCAGAGGACGTCCGAGAGAACTGAAGTGATCTGCGTTTATGGAACCTAGTTTACAATTGAATTCAAGCTAATCGGAATCTTTCTTCAATTAGATGTATGAATAAATATATAGAACGGCCTCATTCGTAGCTAACGTAACTTTAAAAAAAGAGAACCGTATCCAGTCTTGCTAAAGGTACATCTAGGCTCATCTTAGCAAAAATATCTAGCTGCATACACGAGCAGGGTCACGTCATTTGTACATTCAGGATTTGGGGAGCATGCAACTACTAGAAAAGTGAGGAGTTGCCATCGTTAAAAGTCAATGATTTATTCTAGAAATTAAAGTGACCACAAATAGCTCCCTACAAGACTCCTGTGAAGTCTCATTTCACTAAATATCAAGTTTCTAGAATATTAGCTAGCATAAAATTAAACAAAAACATTAATAAATCATATGGAAAGAAGTCACGAATTTCCACTCACTACACATCTAGCGTTCATTAAATTATCTTAGATATATATAAAATTACCGATGTTGCGGAAAATATGATCGGTACCGTGTTAAGAATTTCATTTTCATAACACCAGGAAGAAATTGAGCAATTGGTAACTATCGTGAGCAATTCACTAGGCAAGATAAAAATAAATCGTCAATAACGTAAAGACACTACACAAGTAGTTAAACACTGCAATATCAAGTTAGATTTTTTTAAGAACGAGTACAAAATTGAGAGTACGATCATATTTGAAATCATGTTTTGTTTTTAAAATTTTCTTTTCTGAAGATACTCGTCTCAATATGCGCATTGATTTCTCAAAACACGGTACCAATTATTTAAATATGGTAACCATATTGATTACCAGCGTAACAAAAATTTTGGCCTATGTAACAATCGGACAATAAATTAAACCTCTCAACATTAAAATGGCCAATTGATTGCCGCAACTCTTACATCTGAAGGACGCATGCCGACGATGAGGAAACTCCAATATTTCACTTAACATTTAACAAAGAGCCATTCGAACATTGGCATTTAAATTAAGTACTGTATCAGTTTTGGTATTTTAGTCACATATACTTTTAACGTATTGGACTAACGAATATCTTATTACAATTACAATAATGTTATATCACACATTCTTACAAAGATATGCTGTTAAGCATTGGTCGAGTACAAGGTAAGAAAACACTTTTTTCTTATTATATCATATAGTAGCAAGATTTACGTAATAAGGGTAA
This sequence comes from Megathymus violae, assembly GCA_003671415.1. NCBI lineage: Eukaryota > Metazoa > Arthropoda > Insecta > Lepidoptera > Hesperiidae > Megathymus > Megathymus violae. Next base: position 915,726 of record PDGT01000087.1, read on the forward strand.
AAGTATTAAAAATAAGAGTCATCTCGCTCCGAGTGAACGCGTGGATGAGATTAGGTGAAGACTCGCAATTGATAATTTTAATGCTACACATAAAGATTTATAACAAATTGAATCGCATTTAAAACAAAGCTACATTCAGGTATTTTGTTTCAAGGTATATCCAGCTATGGTTTCAATCGAAAGAGGCGCTCGTGGTATCCCTGCTATGAGTCTTTTTGGGTACGTTCAGAATAGAAAAATGGATCAAGAGAGCTTATTCTATGAGAATTTTTCATAATTGAGTGGACGGAAGGAATTTTTGAGCTGAAAAAAATTCGGGCGAGGCTTTGAATCGATTCGAGGCGTTGCTTATATTTCTGTCAATGTTACCCCAGAAGTCACAACCATGGTTGAAGTTCATCATAAAGGATCGAGTACCATTAAGGTGATAAAGAATGTCGCTATCAATGAAATATTGGTGTTTATGAAAATTAACAATTAAATTACTGGAGATGTTTTTTTTGTAATACCTTTTTCATTTATTCTACCTAATTATGGATAAGAGTCGAATAAGTTTAGTTTAGTTAATAAATCAATTTAAGGAGAAATAACATTCAGAGACTTTCACACTGGACCTAATTTTTATCCCGTAACACACATGTTCATCAAATCTATTTCGTTGTTTGGTTAAATTTAATAGACACGTTAAAACTACTTTGTTTGTCCTTCGATACGAATTTTCACATGTTTCATTTTTAAATCGAGCAACGCCCCGACCGAAACTGTCTAATAAATTATGCTAAAGTCGCCGCTGGGAGAGCATAGAAAAAATATACTTTGCAATAAAAAAGTAACATATACCCACAATTGTAATTCATGTGACTAAAGTTAATTTATGACATGATAAAAATTAACTTCAATTACACCTATGCAATTGTTATTTGTGCAATAGTAGATTTTCTATTCCCCCAGCGCACCTATCTGTGGCACTTCACAATGACACATTTACTATGCGCAGGTAAAAAAATATAATTGTCGAACGGTTATATATAAATTCTATAAGCAAGCTTTCATTATCAGTTCATAGCCACCGTTAGTCAATTCATAATGCGATAACATCTAAATAAAATAAATTCATTTATGTCAAAGAAATAACTAAATAAATAGATAATAATCAACAACACCGCGCCTTGGTTTTACCAATGACGTCTGTCAGATGAAACCTCAAATGTTCATTAAATTTTAATGATTTCAATCGTTTTAATCACGAAATCAGAATTATTAGTCAATAAGATAAGGTAATAAGTAACTGATGGTAATATGATAGATTACACTGTATTGAACAAATCCATTGGTAGAACCAAAACTAAAACAAATTTTCATCTAAATTCAACATGTATTGCTTTCAATTTAAATATATCATGGTGAGTTTATAATTTGAATGTATACAGAAGGAAATTTTCACTATTCAAGACAGATAAGTTATTTACAAAAAATATGGCAACCGTGGAAACAGAAGGTAAATTCCCTCTATATCGGATTTCATTAATAAAATACAAATAATAATAGTAATGATAATAACTATCTACTAAATTTTGCTAAAACACTAAATGTTTATTTTGGTGCTAAAATATTATATTTTCTTAAAGAGCAAATATATCTTTGAATATATACTGAAATCGAATTAAAAATCGATTGTACTAAAAATTTCATATAAATGTTATATAACATAGAAAATCCATTAAAATGGAAGCATGGCATTAACGGGGTTGTTACATTCAGTGGGATGTGATAATCCGAGCGTTTTAACTGAGACGATAACGCGGAAAAATACCTCTAACTTTAAGTTAAACCGATTTCGATGGCCTGCCATTCGAAAATACGATTAATCGATTATTTAAACTGACAATATTTCGACAAAGAGACAACAATTTTTTAATTCAACCGTTAGAAACAGATTTATGTAATTGAACTGAATATTATAATTCTATATGAAACACTACTAAAACAACGAAATGGCTTCGAATATCGAACAATAGTTGTTATGAAATGAAAGTTTGCAGATGTGTGAATATTATGACAAGTTCGCCGCTAACGATGAGCTTGTGTAATGAGGTTTTCGTGAAACTACATGACCGTGACAGAAACAGGCTCTTTAGTTAGTTTTACATGACACATTAACAATACTCAACCCTACCTACCCTACAAGAGATGGTGGTTCTAAAAATTAATGTGAATAGCCACATGTGGACTTGAATGAAGGTTTTTAATGGCATTAATAGAGAGCAAAGGTTTGTTTATTATACGATATTGTAAAATTAAATTATTTTTGATTAATTAATTAATGAGTAGTCCAATCAGTCTCGAAAATAAAATTTACAATATATTATGTATTATATATAACATTTGTACGGTAGTTGAAGCATATGTGTGTAATCTTTAAATGAATCGATCGGATTAAGTTCACATTCATATCGCAAATTATTTTGTCGAGATAACCCCTTATAAATACTGTATCAGGCACGTGGCGCCATAAGCATATTATAATAACAAAGATTTGAATTTATACTGCATAACATCGCCTGCGAAGCGCGCAATATTCTTTATAATTGGCGAATTTCTAAACACAAACATAAATACCTGACATTTTAGTATGTAAGCTACAAGCTGATAAATAGCAACTATTTTGCGGGATGGAGAATAAAAAGACCCTGCTTATGATTCAACTTTGTTAACATAAAACTTCTTTAAGTCTTCCAACGCCAACTAATGATCGATATTTGTCAGTTTAAACGATCGTTTCATCATTTCGACAGCAGATCAAAGATAAGCGATGTGACGACTTCATCGAATCACACAAAAACTTACAAGTATGTGGCCTTAACCTTTCCTTAGGCCAAATTTAAATACTTTCAGTGTAACCGACCCTACGGGACACCCAAAACTTTAAGTCTACCTACGACAATATACTATTAATCGGACACAGCGAAAGTTCATTTAAAATTTGTTACATTTGTCACGACAAAACTATACGTATCAAGGTGGTCTAATCGAAGCGATTCCTTATGGCAATACTTAGTTGGCACAGAGCGAAAGCGAGTTTCATGAACACGCTTCGTGTTTCTTGAAGGAAACTGACAAGTACGTGTGCTCGCGGTTTAGTTGCATGTAACAAGCCACAAACAGGATCCATAAAACGGGTGCTTTGCTATACACGAAGACTGAAATGGAATGCTTCGTGTACCTAAGCTGTACACTCTTGACCGAACCCATATATTTATTGAACTGACTTTAGGCCTATAGGCGAAAGTAATAACTCTAGGTCTCTCATAAAACGAGCATGAAAATGTAGCAGAATTTTACTTGTGATTTTTATCCTAAAATAAAATTATTTTTAAGCAGAAACCGCTAAACATTTTTTACAATTTTCTACTAAATGGTTACTTCTAAAAAATAGCTTTGTTGCAGATATTTAACATTGGCAGAGGGGCTGGCTGGCAGTATGTCATTATATTATATTATAATACATACGGTATACTAACAATGCAATGCACACTCTATTTCGCTAAATCATCTTGTCATTGACAGCTACTAGAATTTAGGAAAAAAAAAACAAAATCAACTCGAAAAAGTTCCGAACTTTTTCGTAACAAAAAAATGTAAAGCAGAAGTTGCACGATGTATTAAAATGCATGCGTGTTTATTTAAATTTTAACATAATGTAAAAATAAAATAAAATCATTTTTATCAATTCATTTCAGAAATAAGGTAATTCATATTAAACGGCTTTGTCATTTCGAGAATATTCATAAGGGTGTGTAAACACTCGATGTAACACGAAAAAAGAAAACAATTTCTTAAAACTAACACGAACTAAGTGGAAGATACTTAAAATATTACGTATAGTTTTGGTTTCAGCCTGCCTTCGCAGTTTTTGTGCACCGTTTGGAAGAAAACCTCGTTAAAAATAATATTAAAGCTTAAATTATGTAGATTAGTGCGCCTGCAACGTATTGATCGATCCCATCAGTATTATATGAACGCTTCTATGAACTTCGAACGTCAAAATATATAATTATGAATTTATCCTAATCTACTTAGTGAGGAACTGACTATTTCGACATATTAGAAATATTATCTTTGCATATGAGCCTTTTTACTTTTTTGCAATACATTTAGAAAAGTTTTTGTTTCGCGTTTTTTCTTCACTAACATTGTAATTGAAATTGGAAATATGTTATTTATTATGTGATTTAAAAAAGTGGCAGTTAAAATACCTATCTTGCGATTTTTATGTGCATATGCTGTGCAGATGTGCAATCACGCATGAATTACTAATTTATAATATATATAAATTAAGAGATATTATATTAGGGTACGTGAAAATTTACATCGCAATATTCTATAATAAACTTGTATCTGTATCGAGATGGATATCTAATAATAAATACATGGACAGACAGAAATGTTATTAAAGTTTTTTCATATACTATCAATAACAATTGCAATATTACTAAAGTTACCTTACATCTATGGAGTTCTCATAATATTAACAGTTGTAAAAGTATTACAATAGAGTGAGACTTCAGTAATTCGTATGTTGAAATATATTGACCTGTCAAAAATTGTAAATCCCAATAACAACTTAATTCAACTTAGTGCATATAAAATGCAGTTATTGTATTGCAATAAAAAAAAATATAGAAAAAACCAGCAACAAAGTAAAAAGGCTCTTGAACACTGATCTATAAAAACTAAACTAGCATAGAAAGTGAAATACCAAGATATATTCAATTATCCGCCATTTTTCTTTCTCAAATGACAGGCGTATACGTTGCATCTTACTTATACACAGGCATTACGTGTAACTATCACTGAAATTGCCCATATTTTTATCTCCAAACAGCAAGTGAACACACATCGTATATATGACTTTAGGGGCCTACACGTTAAGTTTATACGCAGGTGATTTAACGAGGCAAATCCGTCGTCATAGAAACTATTCAAATCCTTCTACGCTACAATACAAAAAGGGAACGAAAACAGACAACGCTAGAACCACTCTAAAAAGCAACAAACACCCTCCTACGATCGCAACAGGGTCCAATTTAGGGGATCACTGGAACCCGTGTAACACCTACGGTAAAAAAAATTCATTAAATAAATAAAGTGATACTTATTCTAATAGTTAATAACTTCATCTCATATGTTTTTTTCTACCTATTATTTGCACGAAACTTGATATATTAAAATAGAGTCAACTAGTATTAACATAGAAACATCACATTTTATAAGATTCCATCAGGTTTGGTGTGAGCGAATATTTCATGTTCAGTAATAACGCGCGTTCGGAGAATATCAGCTATTGACTAGAGATAAGTATTACGGCCCATCTACCATTTTATAAAAAAAAAACCTAACAGTGTGTACGCGGCTTTTCAATGGATCAGAAAAAGCCATAGAAACGGAATTATTATGCATGAGGTATAGAGTGCTAAACAAAAAAAAACTGGCCAATAAAATTGACGACACTTCGAACAGCTGATATCTAGTCAGGTACTTGAACAGTTCTTCATACATCACCAATTCACTCCTGGATACTAGAAATATATCGTTCACACCAAAAAGAAATTTATTTGGCAAGTATTGGTCACTATGTACCTAGCCAACATCAAAATGCCCGAACAGACGCGAAGTAAATACAAGTACAGGGTGTATGAAAACCACTTATATCATCACACATTTGTTTTCTTTTCAACGTATGAGAAAATATAAATATATACCCGAATAAAAGATTACAACTCTCTAAAGCACTTTCACTACACCCTGTATAAGACAGCCAAGCACTATGGATTATGTCGCAGGGCCGTTACTGGTATACAAACTAACCTAAACACATTCTAAGTCCAATAATTGTATATATGTATACGTCTCATATATATAATCATTGTTATTAAATATTATACCTGGTCTCCGAAACCTGTGCTTGTTTGTACGCTCACACACTTTATAATTAATACAATATTAATTATTTAATAAATAGTACAATTTTATTTTGAGTTTCGTAAATGCATTGTCGCCGGTTTAATTTTAAATAGTGTAACTCGTATATCGTTATTATTATATTCATTATAATTTAGTGCTGATATGATAATTTTTTGAAGGATTGCATCGACCCCATCATACAACTTTCGTATGTAAGCGTTCTGTACACGGCGATACGGGCTGCGCTTTGCGTACGTTGCCTCGTTACAGAATTACATATATCAGTGTTACAACAACAAGCTCCTTATACATAAGCTACAACAGATAGGTTCATTATCATATGCCGGTCTTGCTACTGGAGAAAACAAACTCTTCCCGAACGGTGAAACTCTAAATTGTCCTCAAAGAGTAACATTAAAACCCGTACCGCCAACAACTTCGACAATAACTTATAATTAAATAATTAATCCTTAATTCCAAGAACATTAAACATTCACTTTAGTATGGAGATTATAAACGACGATGTGTTCGAATATGACGAAATTTTTTTCATAAATGCTATAAAGAACGTTTTAGCTTACCACCTCGTTATAAATCGTAGAATCGTATAATCGTACTTTGGAATTGTTAATAATATTCGTTACATAAATATATTTGAGACTCGCTCCAGCCAGCAGTTCAACGAGACGGCTCAACGGGTCTCATCACTGTGACGTCACGACAACGACGGCTTAATTATTGAAAATAGGCAACACTGAACATATATTTTTTTATCGACTTTTTTCAATATTTCGATACACCGAGTAAGAAGTATAAAGTTAATACGATATACAACAATAAGATTCGACATCGAAGTACAATTATTTCTATTAAAATATTTCACTATGTGCTCGGATACCTATACAATATTATATTAATCCTAGTATCTATTAAAAATGAGAAAATTCAGCTTACACCGACAGGCACACGACACCGATAAGCGTTCATATAAAGGATGATTTGAACTGTTCATATAAAGGTGATTTGAACTTTGCGTGTGCGCGGGAATCACGCTACCTACACTCGAGTGGCGAGTCGACGTTATACAGTGGACTAATTATAATATAACATCTCAACGGACACTCGGACACAAGTAGTCGCCGAAGTTATTAACAACACTGTATAAAAACACTAATTATACTACAAATGTTGCCGATTTTCAAAAATTATCCTAACAGCGAAAACTTCGAAAATCCTTGTCGTCTTAATAATTTAATAAGCATTTAAGCTTATCTTCGATATAATTATTGATCTTAATTTATAAATGTAGCAAATTTTGACAGGAGCCATGTTAAATGTTGAAATTTGCTCAAAAGTAACGGAGATGTATATTTAAAGATCTTTTTTACATTTTCGTTCTAGTTGAGGTGTTAATTTTTTTTTATATAATCAGTCATTAATAAAAAATATTTAAGAACAGTAAAAGGCAATAAGCAAGATACATTTTAGAGTAGGGATAGTGACAAAGTTATAAATATATATATTGTGTATTATTTCTTAGCAAACATACAAGAAGAATACTATAGAAAAAATTCGTGACGCTATACCGATTCCAAATCGATTGGTATGAGGTGAGAATTATTTGTCTTATTTAGTAAATAAATACCTCTACGTATGAAAATATGAGTTTAAGGAAAAAAAAGGAGGATCAATAAAAAAAATTGCATGTTCAACATATCCGTATTCTCCGAATTAAACTGATATTTTTTCAATTGACAAATTTGTAGAGATGGAAGGGGCACGGATGTATGGTTTTGTAAGTTAGGCTTAGTTCACCATGTCTCGGAAACTTATTTCTCATAAAATGTTTACAAAACATACAACATGATGATTGACAAACGTACATGCATACGATAGATTGACACTGACTTTCATTTTATATGTATCATCATGAAAAGCCCTTTACCACTTTGAACTGTAAGATAAAGTTGAAATCCAATTTTAAAACTTAAAAAACTTTTAAACATACATCCATAACGGTAATACTCTAGTTGATACATTAGAAGGCATAAATTGAAAATATTAATAATTATTATTTTACTACTAATATTCCATATAATATGACATTTGCAATAGGTATTGGCCAATGTTGATGTAGTTGTAATAACTGCCGCTTTTAACAAAATATAATTAATTGACTAGTCAAAGTTATTACTACAATATGAACGTCCAACTTACAAAATCAACTAGAGATTACTAAACTAAACTCAGATGTCAAATCCAATCAATTCAATTATTAATGGAAGATGGGCAAAACATAATCGGTAAACCATCAATAAAACTTCATTAAATTATATTGTATACAAAATTATTAATTACTCATTGGTTTTAGAATAAAATTTGGATTGAAATTTGTTCAAAGTTAAAAAATTATGGCAGGCATCAAGGAGGGATTATGCACAGCTATCACTGAGTAAAGAAAAATAATTAAGCGTAAAGCGCTGAAACCTAATACGCATTGCAACGGTAAATTCAAAGTCATAAAATCTATAAAAATACAGCACGCATTTTCTTAAAAAGTACGAGCTGCGTCCTTATGAAACTTTAGTTTGTGACTTCACTTCAAATATCTATTAGGGACATATTTAAATTCACACATACCGAGGTTCAAATTTCTATATACGAAACGTGATTCGTTAACAATAGTGGCATTTTCCGAGCTGCACCCAAAACTGACCACATTTAGCCCATCCCCAAACGAGGATTAAGAGCGAACCAACTTTGACAACTTTAGGAGCATTTATCAATATTTTTTTTTTATTAAACACACAAACAGACAAATTTAAGATGACTATGCCAACACGTACAGGTTTGATTAGGGTACGAATTTGTATCCCCAAATCAATTTCAATTCCATAATACTTTTGGATACAAACCAAAATTTTCATAAAAGCATCATCTTGAACGATATCATCCATCATTATGATTGATCATCACGTCATAGCGCAAACATGAAAATACTCTGTATGCATGAGTTGCATAATAGTTCTTTCTAAAGTAACATTTAGCAATCTTTGTGAGTCACGGATACATGCTGTGAGCCTCCACGGATCTAAGCGTTCCATAAATAACAGTAAATCTTTAGAGATTCTAATTAATGGGCCCCGTGGCCAAGTAATACGGATGTCTGTGAACGAACCTGTGGTCGTACCTCTGTTGTTTGTAGAAGTCGTTTCGTTGCACCTTGTGTCTGTACTGAGGTCTGCGTTGGTTCTTGTTTTGCGGTTCCTGCTTGGTGACCGGTTTGGTTTCTTGGCTCCCCACCGCCGTGCCGCTGGTGGGTTTCGGCGGTGTGTCTGTTGATGGTTTCTCCTGCAGATATTGGATACAATTAGTAATTCAGAACTCTTTTATAATTTCATCGCGTAATTATCTTTTTCTAAACTAGTTTTTTGTCTGGAATAATGAAAAAAAAAAAAAACTATGAACATCTATAAAATGTTAATATCGACTACTGGCCTACTACAAGTAGATTATTTAATCTATGGCCTCTAGTATTACCTCTTTCGTGTCAACTTTATCGGGCTTAGAGGAATTATTAATACTGGAATTATTGGTAGGTGTGACCGGTTTCTCTTGCAGCTGTTTGGGTGACGCGCAACTGGCTGGTAGTTGCGGAGGTTTTTCATTCTGAAATAACATTAAATAAAATATATTTCTAAGTACTTTACGAAAAATGCTAAGATATATAATATAGAAATGATTCTTACAGCTTTAAACATCATCAGATATTCAAGGTGTTGTAGGATACATGTGTTTAATATTTGCCTTTTTTATTAATACATTAATTGAATTAACAATTGTAAACAACAAAAATGCTGACTTCAATATAAAAATTAAACAATACCAAGATTAGAGTACCAACCGTGCTAGCGATAGCGGGCAGCGGATTCGAAGCCAGTGCGACGGTGAGGGTGAGGTCGTACCACATCGCACAGCGAACCCTCCGTGCACCCTTGCACATCGCCTTTAGCGCTTCAGCCATTTCTAGTGCCGCTGTAAAAAATAAACCTAATCAAGCTAATACTTTTAAGGAGAAAAAAGCAATTATACAAAGATCTATACGTCAGCAATTGTACAGAGTACATGAAGAGAAAATTTAATAACCCTCTAAATTCCTTGTTTATACTTCATTTAGTGTTACAACATCTATACAAATATTTATTTATTATACAAATATTTCTTTAGCTATTTAACTTAAACACTTCTCTAATAAAGGTATAAAAGTTTTGTGATGTGATGTAAAGGTGTTTATATCACCTAGTAAAAATCATTTATTTTTATGATCACAGTGAAGACTGCTAAATTACAGTGATGTCGTAAATTTTTAATACAGAAGTACAGAGCAATTACTTGAAAATGGTTGTAAATTAAAGTAAGAGATTCCATCACACTTACAGTATGCTTTTAATACACCTTTCATAGGGAATAGCAGAAATACTGAACGACACAATCATATACTCAGCTGGGAGTGGAACAAATTAATTTTTAAAAAAGAGAACCAACTTTTACGATATCACAAAATCACATTCTTTAAAAGATTTTTTAGATATTGTAACTACCCCTGAAGGTAAAATTATTTACCGTAAATATCAGTCGAATCATTTACGAGCACCTCGACACGTGTTATTTACACACGTATTCAACGTATTTCAACCTTTAAAATACATTTGAAGAAGATTGTGAGTGATTGAGGGATGGACAGAAATTGATTGATTGATCCTATAAACGTATTTATTTCACTGAATTTACGGAGCGACATAAAACTAAGAAGTGTTTGACCGAGTGTACTTGCGCCTACGCCTTGTTCAAAACAAAAAAAAAATACTCAATGCCATACTCACGATCCCTCATGAATCTGACGTGGTTGGCGTGCGGTATGGGCGGCGCCGAGTGCGGGTTCACTTCCCGTTTGCGCAACGCCAGTACGTAGTCCACTGAGGCCTTCCACTGCACCAGGGCCGACTCGATGTCCTTGTGGGGGGTGCTGGAATCATAATAAATAACACACTTACAGTCGGTCGACTTTATCGATGGCTTTCGGTAATCTTCGTTTGTTTTCGAATTTTTGTCGTAATGTTGGCGTGTACCAAGAAAGGATCAAGTTAACAATATAAATAAATAAACATATAACTCGCTATAATCGTGTTCGTTATTGGTTGTGGTGTGCGTGTTGGTACACCAAGAGTAGGGGATTAATAATAAAAGGCAGTTTTTATTTTATCTGTAATGGCGTATGTAGTAAAAAAGTATTAATTTACTACAATGATTTTCCGCAAAGTAACGCCTGATACTATCAACTATGGCGTATGTAGTGTTCATAAATACAAAAGACGTATACAAATTTCATATGACGTCACCAGAACTTAAAAGAGTGCGTCCATACATGGGTTATTATGTTGATTATATTTCTAGAGCGTTACTTAGTAGATTATATTATAAGGATTATGTAAAAAAGGTTCATATAGACAAACTTTAACTTTAAACCAATTAACAGATTACACTGTGTTCTCCACATATTTTTCATTATGTTGCTTCTAAGAAATAATTCTTTAGCAATAACACCACTTTGGAATCGTGTATTAGGAGGTTTAATTTATTAATTTCAACAAATTAAAAGCCCACCGTAGTATACTAGAAGGCCTTGAGCGTACTCGAACGTGGTATAGTTGCTGCTGCAGCACACCACAGCTTGCCGTTTGCTGTGCGGATTAATGGAAGGGGTATAGCTGGCGAAGTAGCATAAATCGGTCGATCACTTACCATCGACATAAACCATCACCTCTAACTACGAATTTTCAATGTACTTAAGATTGTTATAGATATAGAGGTCCGAACATATTTGGAATTTTTGTTTGTATGTCTGTCTGTATCCGTATAGCATTAAAATCCATGAACAGATTTAGCTCATTCTACGCTGTTTCCGTGCGATTTCCCAAAGCGTTGCTAATTTTAAATTGACTATAGTTAGACTTACGTAGGTAGAGACTTGACATCATCCTTCCAGCTGCCAGGGTCGAAGGTTGCTGGATCCAGGATGAGTTCTTTGTCTTTCTCGTGCACGTCCTGGCCTCTCTTCAGGACCGTTATCTTGGTATCGTCGGGCCTATTAGGCCTGCGGTTCTGTGCCACACAAGCGCTGGCTCGAAGGGTTTCCATCTTGCCCATTAGCGTTACCACCTGGAAGCACATAAAATACGCTTGTAACCTATATATACAGCTTGAACCTTAGTAATTTGTAGCTTTATGTGTTTTTTTAGTGGTGAAATCATCCAAGGTATTCATGGAAAATTTATGTTTTTCCAGTATGTTGGTGCCTATCTTAGGCATCTTACCTTTTATTGTGGCTATAGTCATTTCGTCTACATTTGAAAACAATGCATTGTGTATTATATGGTAAATAATATATTATATTTATATTTTCTTTGTGTTCATTACCATTACTAAAGGTTTTGTTTTGTTTTTGGACACTGCTTCTGTTTGGAACTTCCCGATTTAAAGATGCACTGAAAATCAGCGATACGATATGTCTAACACGGCTAAGTGCAGACCTATTCGTGAGAAGATATTACAGTGCAGTTTATAAAAGCTATAAAGATTTTTTTCATGAATTAAAAAAAAAAAACTGTGTTATTATGTTCTCTTAATTAATTGTTGATTAATTCGCTCAAAATCTCTAAATATTTCTAAACAACTAGACATTTCTTTTGTATATGTGTTAAATGTCAATAACTGTCAAACGAGCGGACGGACGAAATGGTGGTAAGTGTTCACCAGCCATCCAGCGACATTCTTAACACCAAGTACATCACCGCCGAGTTCCCGACAAAGGATAATGGGATCTGGTTGGACGCTTGGTAAATTGAAAATGCATTAAAACGTTTCACAATTGATTCTAGATAGATGATGGCCGGCCAGACTGATAATGAGCTCAACCATCTTGCACAAGTCTTGTATGGATTAAACTGGGTGATTCAGGACCCAACTACCCACTGACGACCTTCACATGGACATCCTTACATCCCAAAACCAATGTCTGTGTATGTCAGTACCGATCACACACACACACACACGTACATATCGAGACCGAACGTCCTAATGTTCCCGGTGCATATCGACACCAACTTATGCATCCTGCACATATCGGTACCAACTTGTGTTCCTTATATATATTAGTACAGACTTCCAACGTTGTTCCAACTCATATCGGTACCAAATTGTGCTCCTAATACATATTACTACCGACTAGCGTTATTTCTGCTCATATCATACCAATCTTAGTATCCCTCTTCATATACAATTATGATCAGGCGTTTCTTCTTCTGAATGTCAAAGCATCTCTTCGAAACGATAGTTCGAGCAAAAAATTACATGTATATACAGTTATATTTATAAAATACTTGATTTTGAATTTGGATTTCATTTCAATGTGTCCCCTGTACATATCGGTGCCGACATGTGTTACCCGTACTTGTGAGTACTGACCTTGGTGTGCTCCCTGTACATGTCAACAGCGATCCTCTCGAGTCGGCTAGGACACTGGCTGAGCCGCGGGACCGGTATGGAGTTGGCGGAGGACACGGCGCGGCCCGGGTACGCCAGTGCCAGACGGGCCTCGGTTCGCTTTCTCTCCCTCTCCAGTTGCTTCCATTGCTCGTAGCTCGCGTCTAACCGGGCGTGGAGGATGCTGGCGGATGTTGCGGTGCTCCTGGAGTATAGAGACAAGATAACCTGTATGTTATAGTTGTGTTCACAAATCGCAAAAAACAGTGGTACCCTCGTGATTTGAATGTCGACCTCTCTAATTGAAGGCTCGAGGTCGAAGCCTGCACGCAGCTCTAATTTTTCAAGTTATATGCAAATTACAAATGAATTATCAACCCCTTCAATAAAGGACAACATCGTGGGGAAAGTTCATAATAATTACACACATATTATTATTATGAAACGAACATATTAAGCCATACATTATATTTTACCGTCACAAATGAAAGAGCACTCACCTTATACTTCTCATTGCGTAATACGGCATCAGAAGTGGAATGTCGTGCATGGGAGATTGGATCACCGGCGGTGGTACGGATGTATTAGGGGCGAGCATGGCGCCTATATTGGCTGAAAAAAACATTATTAATTATGGAAATTTCATTGCTGTAAACAATTAAATAAGCGTTTTATTGCAGACTTAATCTGAATCTGTGAACCGGATGGCGGTTGTATAGTATCGTATACGGTCGATCGGCTAAGTTGTGTTAGTTACTTTGAGCGCAGCCAATACCTGGATAGGCGATTGCTGGTGGCAACATCTCTTCAACGCTTCTGTGTTTTCGTTGAAGATCAATAGTTTTCAACCTTTTGTTATATACAAACATAGTATATCCATTGAATATTCCTAAAATTGTCGGACTTAATGACTTGTGACATTTTCCATCAGTCAACCTTGAATGATGATGAAAAATAACGGTAGATGTAAAAAACTAACGTATATGAAATATCACAGATATATACATAAATACATACATATGATATACACACATGCATGTAAGTATTTATATATTACTCTATTGTTTTCGTTAGTTATAACAGTTAAACCGTGTCGGGGACTTTGGGATGTTAAAAGACCCACACTTTGGTAGGCCATTAATTCCGTCACAATCCGCCCTAGAGCAGCGCAATGGAGAACCATAATTCCTGCCTCCCAACAAGTGAGAAGTATATTATCTTGGAGTGAGCTAAAGGAGTGCAGCTAAGGAATTAAAATATTTTTTGTAGCTACATTAAACAAATATGTTTTTACTGTAACACTGAATAAGTCATGAGTGTTTGAGTACATAACTAAAGCTATACGAAGGCTTACTAATGTCGTTGTTTAGTCGGACTTGTCTCTTTAATTCACAGAACTAGGAAATCCGACCACTGTAACTACGCAATAGGACAAGTATGAAATTAAAATTTAATTAAATTTTTTACAATCGTTTGGGGTGCTGGGACTATTTATAACAAATAAATAAAAATTTAAATGCACTAGGATTCTTTGTATTACACGCACACGAATATGATAACGCAAACATTCACGATCCGAGGACAAACATTTATTTGTCAGATAAATGTGTGTCTAAATCGAGAATCGAACAAGAATTTCAAGAACTTATGCAGACCTCTCAGGTACGCTTTCCTTTTCAAAAGAAAATAAAAATAACTTTTTATATACTTCCAATTTCATATCTGCATTACTAAACTGTCACTGATTATTATAAACAATGCCTAACATAGGTAAATTGCAAACAAATATCATTGAACGTAACCAATGTAAATAAAAACCTCCGAAAGCGGTGACTTTGAACGCTTGCGTCACAATGACGTAAACAGCTTAGTCACGTTGATCAGAAATTTTGTTAGTCACATTACTAAAACGTAAAGCTTGCCCCATCAAATAAAGTTTACAAACAGCGTTATTTATAACTTACTTTTTTACAAATTTTAATCAATATTATATAATATTTAATAATATGTGATTATCATTACATTCGGTTTAAACTCTTTATTTCTCATAAGATTTTTTACATGACTATGAAAATGAGAAACTTAATTACTAAATTGAATTAGCCATTGAGGGCCAGTACCTTCTTTCTAACCTTCTTCTCATTTCCTGGCCGACAACGCATCAGTGATACCTTTGGTCTTGCTGATGTCTATGGGCGCCGGTGACCACTTACCATCAGGTGGCTTGTCTGCTCGTTTGTCGGCTATTAACACAAAACAAAAGTTTGTTTCCGATATGTGTGTGTTTGTGCGTGCGTGCATGCATGCGTTCGTGTTGGTGCCAGTTATACAATTTTATTAGGAAAAATATAATCATGTGCGAATCACACCAATAAAACCTACTACAGTACGTTCAAAAGCATTATTTTTTAAGTTTGAACAAAACTAATTTTTCTTTACATTAAGCAGTGACCCGAGTACGCCGAATGCAGTATTGAAAGACGGATAAATTTGTAGTACACACGGACGGACGAATACTGGCCAATGATGTTTTAACATAAGGTCGTGTATATGTTAATTTTTCATGTTCATGCGGAACCAAACGTCAAAAGGGTCATCAGTGTGCCGTAATTACGGACACAAATAGAACTATATTATTTTAAAGTCAATCTCAGACGTTGAAGTTACTCCTGAGTATTGAAGAATAATGCTTTCTTTACGGCGCTGGTTTCCACACTTACTGATCCTTTAAAAGATAAAATGGATACACGCTTTAACATCAAAGGACAGATGTAATTCGTAGAGATCATTATGTTTTAATTCTCTCTAAGCTGATTGCATAAAGATCTTCGAACAATTTAATTTGATATATTTTTTTTTTATGTGAATAGCCGATAAAAAAGTAGACGAGCCACCCGATGGTAAGTAGTCACCGTCACCCATGGACATGAGTAACGCCAATTGCGTCACTAATGCATTGTCGGCGGAGAGACACGAAAGACAGAAATAAAGTACTGGCACTCAAATCACTGATACATAAATGACATTGTTTAAGGTAACCTTAATTTGACTTAGCAATAACGGACCAATGAAAAATATAGAATCATTTATCAACTAATGATTAGGGTGGCTCGGGAACAGGATATTTTGAATGCGATGACAATTTTTGGTGTCAATCTATACTCCTTATCTTGACATAACGAAAACTTTTAACATTCCATATAGAAATAGGCAAAGATAGAATAGTTAAGTAAAATTTTCACATCGGTTCGTCAGATGTTTTTCATTTTGTTTGGTAGCTATTAACGCGCTACTAACTGTTATAATTTTGAAAATCGAAGCAAATTTCGACCACATATATATAAACAAATCTCACATGATTTTTTTATCGATAGAGAGAAGTTATAAAACGTCTGATAAAACCAAGTAATGCGTGTCATTTGTGAGTGTAAGGGTCATGTGTTCTCCGAAGTCAAACGACGGTAAGTTATAAGTGTGTTGAGTGACATCTAAATCTATGGACTAGTTTATAAAATACAATAATCGTATAGCATCGATGACTCCATTATCATTTTCAAAAAATCATTTAACGAAATGATCTCGTTATACCTTTATCTAAACTAACATTATAAAGGGAAAATATTTGATTGTCTAATCTCAAGATTGCTTGAACTCAAAAACTATTGAATCGATTTTGAAAACTCTCTAGTTATTAGACAAGCTACATTATCAGTCAGTAATGTTGGCTGGATTTTATTTAAAAAACATTGCATTCCCTACGCAAACTGAAGTAATGTAAACCTTAAACACTTTCAAACTTAACAACAAAACCTAATCTTAAATAATGCGGGAGCTATTTCTAAAATTAAGGCGTATGTTTTCTTTCGATGCGAGGGTGAGAATGACTAGTAAAAATAACACTAGCTGTTGAATAGGTTGTAATACAATATTTCGCCTAGTCGTCTTTTAAAGGTATTTGGAACAAAAGTTTTGAAATAAGAAACGATCAAAATTGGTTAGTTAATATTGCACTTGGCGTCACAATAATCGCACGTCTTGACAATTCTGCTTTGTGCTGCTACTGTTACTATTTCTATTAGTAAAGGTTATTGTGTGGGGCATCATTCTAAACGTAATTTAAATACCTTTAAAATAAACATTTATTTATTTTAGGAACAAAATAAGTGTCCCTGTGACTCTAAAGAAAATATTGATCAGTTACTCGTTTCAAGGGCCACTAGTTGTGCAAATTTATAGGGGGTATAAAAGGGGTGGTAGTGGTCCATTGTAAATCCAATCCATGTAGTCCAAAACCTCATATGTAGCATGGCAACCAACGCCCACTGGTGTGTTAGGAACGCTGACTTACACAGAGATTTGGTACTCCCCACAATCCAACAAGTCTTCAAATGCATTTCTAATACCTTTTTCAAGTCCTCAAAGGAACATCCTCAATTCTTTAATTAGGAAAGTAGCGGATTACTCCGCTCCTCCTCTAACCGGTCATCAAGTACAATCCGAGGAACACCCTCTGAGATTCCCTCAATCAGCTCTCGTCTGACTTAGAATGCCGCTTGGCAGTCCATAGTCAGAAGCTTTAGTCTCAACCGTTGGTGGCATCCTTATGATGACACATATTCTCCCCATCCGACAACACCTTCAGTGTTGACTTCAGAGCGGACGATCCCTCGGGCTCGCATCCGATGAAGGCTTAGAGGCCGCACGGCCAAAGCCACTTCAGGTGGTGTTTAGTGGGTAGCCACTCAAGGCTTAGTACTCGCTAGATTACTCGTGAGGCCCACATAACCAGCGTAGCCGGCTGCGCTGGAATGCATGAGCATTCACCATCCTCCTCCGGTAAGAGGGAAAAAAATCCATTGTAAATTATTAATTAACCATATCTTGAAGAGGACACGAAGAAAATAAGTTTAAAAAATTGCCAGTCAATATGGATGCTACTACTGATCTAGCTGCTCAAGGGATTGCATTATTGCAATCAGGGATGCGGCAGTGTTATGTTGCTCGACGGTTCCAAGAGTCTGCTGGCTACACTAAAAGGCAAGGATCGTGGCGACAATGATTCACGTCCGAGAGAGACGTTCGATTCATTGTGTCGACAATTTTACGCGATCGGTTAATTAACGCGGTTGAATTGCAACAGCAGCTCCAAGCAGCTCGAAGAACATCTATAAACGTCTCTACGATTAAGAGAAGGTTACGAAAAAAAAAATTACAGTCCACAGAGCTGCTTTGGGCCCAAAACTGACTGCACAGCATCGCAGAGAGCGATTGCGGTTTGCCCGAGAGCACGTTGATTGGACGATTGACCAATGGAGGGCTGTCCTCTTCTCGGATTTGACAAAAGTGGGTCTGTTTTGCAATAAATAGCATAGAAGAGTATACAGCAGACAGGAGGAACGCTTCACACAAACTTGTGTTGTAGAAAATATGTTATACAGAGGTGGCTCGAGCATGTTCGGCGGCATATCAATCGACGGAAAAACCGAACTTGTATGCATATCCCGCAGTTGAAGTGGCCGTAGCCAAGGTTCGTTAACTGCTTCTGTTAACGTGGAAGAGATTTTAGAAGAGGATGTGCTCCCATATTTAGGTTTTTGTCGGCCAGGAATTCATTAGAGTGATAACGCCCCGTCCCATACCGCAATAATTGTACGCAATTACCTGCGACAGGTTAGGATCCCTGTAACGCAGCGGCCAGCGCGAAGTGCAGATCTAAACCCCATAGAGCACTTATGGGGCGAGCTGAAACATCGCATGCGCTTACATGATCCTGCCCCTACCACTCTGCAATGAGGCAACCTTTCACAAGAAAACGTGGTGACTTTGATTAAGTCCATGAAAGACCGCATGAAAGCAGTCACTAAAGCCAGGGGGGTAACGCTAGGTTTTTGGGAGGTTCAAGTTATTATTTTTTAATTTAGCCAATTTTTTACAGTTTCTTAATTTTACTTTTACAACGCTAAATTTCTTCTTTTGTATTTAAATTGTAATTTTTTAATAAATTATTCCATCCATTATCCATTTATTGTTTTTCCTAATTCTTTATTAAATTATCTTTCAAATGATATCCCACACAAACAACTCGAGGTAACAGAACAATCAAAAAAGCAACTCGAAACAGAATTGCTAAGAGGTGCGAATCTTGGGCCGCCAAGTGTATATTAGGCGCGGCTCTGTCTTAACATATTAAACATAACTATCCCACAGGTGGGCTACGGTCTCTTCCCACAATTAGAGGAATTAAGACCACAGTTTGATACGCTAGCCAACTAAGGATTGGCACACATGACCCAACTTTGAGAAAATTATGGAGAACTCTTTGGCATTTAGGTTTCCTCACGATGTTTTCCATTACCGAAGTCAGTGAAAACTCATTTCTATTAGTAATAATTAGAAAAATAAGAGGTACGTGCAGAATTTAAACTGGAGTCTCCGTGCAGGGGATTGAAACCACTATTAAAGGTTATTAGGTACAACAATATGAAATCGTTGCGTAGAGACAACCCTAATATAGCTGGCCGAGAAAATAAATATGGTCCATAATTACAGATTTTATTACTGTGGGCCATAAAGTTTACAAGAAAGTAATTCTGAAAACCTTGCCAAGACGGATAACTTCCTAACTTTTTATGGTTCCTGTACCCTTTAATAAATCTTTTCATTATCCCTCCCCGTGATAATTCTATACCTACACCTACAAATCTAGCACTTTTGTAAGTTATTAGTTATAAGGTTAATTTTAAACTGCAAATTTTAGACATATTACATTATAATGTTTATATAAGTTAACTATATTAACTCCTTAGTATTTACTCCATTACCAATATAATTTTCACGTACCCTCAATGGGATCCCGCGTACGATACAGCGTTGGGAGTCGCTGGTGATCGAATTTCACATAGAATTGTTTTTTTGCATTTCAACATCTGATATTATATGGATTACTTCTAGACGACTCTGCTCATATTATTAGGAATATTTATATTTTTAAACATAATTAAATTTAACGTTTATAATATATTCCATTGGCTTAAAAAAAAAAATAAACTGAAGTGGCATACCCAACAATTGGACAAGTTGATTTGTGTACGTAACAATTCGGTGACCGGTATACCATCAAAAACTTTTACAGCTTCCAAGACGTCGAATTTCATCTCAAATTAGGCACTTCTATTGTTACAACTCCGCAAATTGAAAAACAATATGAAATACGAAAAAAACAGAGGCACGTGCTCCTTTTTAAATAAGAATCCTTTTTGTTACGTATCCGACATACTTTCCCTTTCCGTCACGTTGTCCGACATTCTTTCGCAACTATTAAATTCAACAATGTTTTCTTCATTTTTTTTGAATTGCGAAAGTGGCCTGCACGGAACTAAATGTTAAAAAGTTAAAGTCACCAGCTAATTACTCGTTAGCTAAATTAAATGACGAACAAACATTAAACGCTTATTGCAGTCAATGAACAGATTATTCTACAGCAGTTGTCACTTATGCTGCGCTAGTATGAAGATTATGTCTATGCTACAAATTTGAATATCCGATTCCGGAAAGTAAATAATAATTTTAATTAAACGCAGACGTAAGACGGCAGCGATAGGGAAGACGTCCAATTATACGTACCCAAAAAGATTGATGACGTGTGCTAGTGAAATTATCATCAATCGAAATATACTAATTTTGGGATTACTCAATACACCTTAAAATGAATAAGATAAAAAAATTACTTACCGATGCTATAAGGATTGTTCTCATGCAGGAAGTTGACGTCTACATTCAACTGGCTACTCGGTGGTCCGTTCCTCAAGATCAAGCCCATCTGTCTAGCGACCTCCTGGTTTTGCCTCATTAGAGCCACCTGCTGCTGATTCTCTCTAACTAATGCGTTGTCATAATTCATTCGTTGTTCATTCCCGTTCTGGTAACCGTCGCGAGGCACTATCTTCATATCACGCCTTGGCCACTCGGTCTGGGGATGGAATCCGTTCGGCTTGTAATTCATCGACTGGTTAGAAAAATCGTAGTTCTGATTGATCGGGCTTCTTTCGCCCATTTGCGAGATCATTTCGTTTATGTAGTAGTTGTTATTCTCCCCGTTAAAACTCTTGTTTTGCATCATATAGTTCCTGTTGTACAACGCCAGATTCCTTTCCTCTTGCAACTTGTATTCGTCGTAATGGCCATTCATTTCGATCGGCATTTTATAGTCGTTGTTCTGGAATGCATTATCATCTCGTCTCTCCGGAGCGAGACTCAGCTGGTTTAGGTACGTCGACAGTTCAGGAGATTCTTGGTTCTGATCCTTCATGTATTTTTGAGGGAACCTTTGACCACTGAACTGATTTTCGTAATTGTTGAAATTCACGTCCAAGTTCAGACTGTTGGGGCGATTGAAATTGTTCGTGAACATGGTGGCTTCGGGTAAGGAGTTTCTTTGGTTCGGTTCGTAGAAGTTGTATGTGTATTTATCAATGGCATTGGTATTAGTGAATTGTGCGCCGCCTATCTCTTGAGCGGCAAGTCGCAACAGGTTTAGGTGTTCGGGTGTAACATCGGCGCCAACTTCGCTCACTGGGTCTAAGAATAAGTTAGGATCGTTTTCAGAATAATTGACGTAACCGTTGGCGTTAGAGAAGCCGTTTTGGACGCTGAAACTGTACGCGTTCGGCTCATTCTGGGCCATGTGGTAGAGATTACCGTCTTGGTATACGTTGAATGCTGGATACGTATTTGGAGGGTCATTTTTCGGATATTGACTCACGTTGGTGTTTACTTGCACCAAATTAATGTCGTTGTCAGTTGGCGATGTAGAGCTGTAATGGAAAGAAATAAACGGTTGTAAATTCGCAAGCCGGCAGCATTTCAGACATCATGTTTGGATATTGTTTGGAAACAGACAAAAACATTCAAAATATTTGAGACCTTGTAAGTAAAACTAACTTCATTGTTGTCTAGCATTAACTGGTTCTATGTAAAAAAAACTGATTTGTTTATATTGGTCTTATGGTAGGCAGTTCCTTCGATATAGATCGCAAGTTAAAAAAAAAGTTTGCTTTTTTGCACATTATAATCCTATTTTAAGTTGGAGTGTAGGATACCTAAATAGTTATTGTGATATTCTGAAAATAACACTTTTTTGTTGAGATTTTTACACAAATATACCACAACTGCCGTTTTCAAGAGATACCTATTCTAAATTATTTTTTTATTACAATCCTTGCACAGGAATGCAATGTTAATTGGCAACATTATACCAATACAACAAAAAAAAATTGATCAATATTTGTGTGTGCACGTGTTTGAGCGTGTATTTCAAGCCATAATCAAAGAGACCGTCGCAACCTGCCCGAGACTGAAGCTAAACAAACCATCGGCAACGTCAGTGTAACGTATTATCGCACTAACGAATTCAAACTAAAATCAATAAATAAAAGTCATACCTTGTGCTCGTTTCTGTCGGAACATTTTCATCGAGGATCTTTGTGATGAGTTCCCGCACCATCGAGTTCTCTTCCATAATACCAAGCGACTATAATACAATAAAATAAACATTTTAATTAATTACACATTAATTTAATCGTTATCGTTCAAATATACCGAGAACAAATTCATAATCCCAAAGTGTTGTAAAATGTCCAAAAATATTTGATGTATTCTCATTTAAGATAACTGATATAAATTTTACGCAGTTATAAGTAATTGCCTAGAAAACCCATCTCACATCACCACATCTCCTAGTGGTATTTATATTTATTTAAATCTCACAATATTTGTTCTGGGTATTTATATATAGGCTATAGTTACAAAGTTCTGCCCCTAATTATCCTTCCACACTATTTTTAATGTAAGTAGTAAATATATTTTCGATGATTCGTTTAATGGACTAAAGTAAGCGATAAACCGACTTGTCAAGTAACTTGCAACAAATTTGCAATTGAACAAAGGCTGATACAATACATAAAAATCATACGAGTAAACTAACACCGGCAAAATTAAACTGGGTGACACAAAGTCCAGTGACCGTCAACGGCAAGGCCTAACTGAGGTACCTCGCCCGTGCGAACCAGCATGCACTACTAGCAGGAGAGTAAATTGACCTTCACTCAGTTCTCTTATTAAAAAATAGAATTTAAACGAAGTTATACAATATATTCTTTCAGCTATATGAAGGAATCGATATGGTTTCACACATACAACACATATGTAGGTATAACAAAATATTCCAGTTTGGATCCAACACTGAAAATGTGGTTTAACTGCGAGGGCTACATATATATATATTGCAAAAAAAGTTATTCCTAGATGTTAGGTACATGATAAAGCTCCAAATACAATACGTTTATATTTTTTCTGAAAGTCTGTATGTTATTCAATATCTTTAATAGAACGATTTTAATCAAGTTTCGTCTATACCAAAATTACTATTAGTAACTTATCATCAGTGTCGTAAATAAAAATACTTTTTCAGGCAAAAGGGCCACACGGCTGCAGTAAAATGTATAATAGATGCTAAAAATTATGTTTCAATCATTATTCAACATTCCGTATACAACAGAAAAAGAATAATGAAATTTGGTTAATAAACAACGGAGTTGTTTCTATATACATAAAAAACTACATACACACAAACTTCTTTCTTCAAGGCGGTTAAAAATATCCTCCCACAGAGTTTGTGCGGGCTTTAATAAACAAACATTATAGATAAGTAATGTTTTAAAGACAAAATTGTCCCAAAGGGATTTTTGGCGTGTCAAAAATAATTTTTCGTGTTTTAAAAAAAACAACCGTCACAGAATCTACATATGTGATGACAGAGAATTGACTCAATCCACTTTTTCATACATTGATCACTTCCATAAAATAATAAAGGGGAACTTATTTATATTAAAGATTTTTTTTGACAGAAGCATACTAAAAAATCTGCCGGTGATTATAAGTACTTACATTTTTATTTTTTACTGTTTCAACTGAATGTGTAAGTGTAATTTAAATGTAATGTTAAATTAATAGTTATAATTAAAGTATCGTAAAACTAAAGGATACCACATAAATGCAGGGGGTTTTTTATAAATCACAGTGTCTTCAAGTTCTGAAATATAGATTTATATTCACTTAAAAATAAGACCTTACAGTGAATCAAGAAATATCAATCAAAAACCATCAATAAAAAATCAACCAACAATATGAAATAACTGTATCATAAAAAATTTGTTTGTTATAAGCAGTTCAATTACTGCTGTTTATATTTTAAATTTACATAATTTAGTTGTGGTAGGAGTAGATGTATTGTGTCGACAGAAATGTAATTGCAACAAAAAATTGCAATGCTTCCAAATCAAAATTACAATTTAGAACTATTGATATGTCTTCCTGTTTGTGAAAAAAAACATAACATATTATAATTTTTATTTTCTTTATTCCTGCATTGTGTACTGAAATAGAGATAAAGATAGACAGATAGACTAAACATTATCAAAACAATTATAATTGTACTGACAACATTCATATGCTTATTATTACCAAAACAATATATTTATAATTTTAACATGCAATATTTTATTTATATCTTTACAGAACCTTAAGTGTATGGAGTAAAATACCTTTCAAATTCTATTTTCTGTCCGTTCCTAATTTAATATTTAGAACAAGTTTAAGGATGTTAGCCATGCAGGCAATTTACCTCAAGGCTATTAGCACAGTTTGACAAATCTGGATGTGTTAAGCAAATTGAAATTATTTGTCATATTATAAACTGAGAATGTACAAACATTAGTGAGTAAATGTTGAAAGTAATCTCCGAAACCATGGCACTTATTGGAAAAATACTTTTGCTATTTGAAAGGTATATTATTTCAGATGGACACAGAACATTATCAAGTGTATAGTGTATAATAACTAATTGTTGATCCTGAATAAAGTCAGGATGGGGTGTTACTGTAGTATAAATTGATTTCAATTGTCATGTAATCACATCAGTTAAAAAAATTTGTTTTGAATAAATATTGATATTTATTTTGGTGTGCTTATTTTGTTGTTCATGGCACATTCAGTGAATTAACAATTCAATAAGAGTCTACAACTTATTTTAAAAGGTAATATGTATAAATATGGAACACAGTTCACATGACCTTTTGTATTAAAGCATTAGAAATATCAAATTGGTGCTTTTCACATCAAGGCACTGAGGCAATGTATACCTTCAAAGAGATTAACTGGTTTCTCAAAACAATTTTAATATAATTCCAATGAGCAATATCTCTGGAGACACGTAACTCAGAGCAATGATTTTGATGTTGTTTTGTAGATAAAATTAATGTGTGCAAATATAGAAATAAAGATTGCATTCACATGCTAGCAAAAACAACAGGCAACTTTTGATTAAAATTAATATAAAAAAAATTTAATGCCATTGTTTAGCTGAAAGTTTATATAACCTTTTTTTAGCATTAGGTGATATTATTACCTATCAGGTAATTTTTTTCATATCCATAGAACATTTAAGTCCAGAGACATCAAAATTTTTTATTAAATCCATTTAAAACAATTATTTTCTTTACCTGATTTCACCTGATGGTAAGTTGTCAGCGTCGCCCATGGACATTAGCAAAAATGGTATCACTGATGCGTTATCGGCCGGGAAACAAGAAGAAGGTAAGAAAGATAGAACTGGCTCTCAAGCCCTAGCTGGAACATGATGAGTTCTTTGGTGGCTGAGTCAAGCAGGAGGGTGGTAGCTAGCCAGGCAGGCTTCACTGAAAGACAATAATACCAGTAATAATATTAATGACTTAATAATAGTACTGGTAATATAATCTTTACGTGAAGCCCTACCTCCGAGCAGGCTGGCTTCTGTCGCCTCTTATGACACCCTGATTTGCCAGCATGGCATTGGGGGGAATATTCTAGGCAGCCCCAATACAGCCAAAATTATAAAAAATTAAAATGGTGGCCATTCCAATAAAAGGGGGGAAAGACTTCTAAATGTAGGTGTTTTGTTGAATAAATTAGGTATATTACATGTCCTTAACTTATCGCTAGTTGGTGACCAGACACTGTATATTACTAATATATTATATTTCTAGTACAAATACATTATTTTGCATACAAAATGTTAAATCAAGCAAGATTTATTATTTATATTTACAAATAAAATTTAATTGTGATCCTACTTCTGATTCTTACATTAAGCATCAAAATACTATATGAAAAAACAGTATGTTGGTTATATTGATTTAGGCTAGAATTTAAATAACCACTTACTTACATGAACAATAATGCATAATGATTGATACCAGTCGACCAAATAAAACAGAGAAATAAGCCAAAAGTCTTCCTACGTTGAATACTAAATTCAACTAAGAGTATTAGTGAAATATACACACTATTTGCTTTTAAACTAAAGCTCAAAGGGCACCTGTCACTTTCATGACTGTTCAGGTGGTATTACATTTATGTATCGATATTTAATTTTATGTTATTTATATCAGGGGGTACATAATTTAATATTCATATGTTTTTATTCATTATAAATGCTTACTTGACATACAATTTTTAAATCATACCCTAAAAATGGCTGTGAAGACTGGCTCAGTTATAAATATTGCTGGCTTCAACACAGGTTAAGTTGAAAATCATAGGTGGTTAAAACAACTTGCTTCATAGCATAACACATACTTATATTATATTGAATTAAGGGATAATTTGCACAATAATTCTTATTGAGATCTAATTGGAATGTTTAACTCCGCAATGTTTTACAATATGATATCATTAAAGCAAAAATTTAATTATGTTTTTTACAACGCAATGTCGTTTTGTTTAATAGAAATATGGTACCAAAACGTACCTTTTGTTATTCTAGCTGAAGGACATTCAAATAAGCAAAGGCTTTCAGAGAAAGTCGACACGTACGGTACTGCGTACATCGCTCCTTATGTAAACTTAATAAACGAACAGTATGACAATATTATGATCGAGTAGGAAATATTCCATCCTAGTCGATTCGCCCACGAGCATTGTCATTACCTGTTATTGTGTCCTCTATCGTCCAAACTACATAAATCTAAAAATATTGTGTGCACCATTCGTATGTCATTATTACTTACGAATACTTCTGCGTGCTGCACAACCACTACATTTCACTTTTTAACACGATAATAACAGAAAAATACGCAGTCTTTCAAACACAACGTGCACTTTTAACAAATATTATGAGATTTTCCCGGATTTTAGGTCATATTGACAGCTCAAATCAGACACTTACAACACCCATAGGAATACTTACACCATTTCCACTAACTCACCTGATCGAGATCATTTTCGATCGTTTTATATGGATTACTTATATGACATAAATCACTGAAGGCCATTTAAAATTAAAAATTATTTCTTGCCACGGTACATACGAGCTACGAGGGCTAAGCCATTTTTTCAATGACCTACATGTGTATATAAAATATATGGTGCTATGACTCGCTCGCTTTAGTGTTGCTGTTAGTAAGATAAATCATAATACACGAATCGTTGTTTTATTATAATTTTATACACTTACTCCAACAAATGAGATTTTAATTTTAATTCCTGCCGTATGTGCATGAACTTTTTCCCGCGCATTCAATTAATTATCATCAATTAAAAACACGTGACCAGTACGTTCATACAAATTTTTTGATTTTCAGTAATTGCATCATATTTTTGTTTATTCATCTCCTTCCTTCTCAATAAAGTGAATAGAGAAAAAGT
>PDGT01000087.1:944552-996547 GCA_003671415.1 Megathymus violae
TTTAATCGGAATTATATATGTAAATTATTCATAATATTACTTTTGTATTTAAAATTAAACCTGTAATTCGGTTAATTGCGCTTGTTATCACTATTTTATTTTTTTCTTTTTGAAGTTGGTTTAACTTTTTTTAAAGTTCATTTAATATTTCAAATATTGATGTTACAAAGGTTTCATTAGTAAATCACTTGCGTGTCGTACCTCATTTTTTCGGATCTAATGACCACTACAATTTGGAATTTATTACACACATTAAGTTAGGTTTAATGTTGAACTTATATTGTAAATAAATTAATACTGATTATTGGGGCTAACTTTATTGGTTAAAAAATTACAGTAATATCCAAGTTAAAAAGAAATCTAAAATTGGAATCGATGATAAAACACCCTTCATCTCATAAAATGGTTTTTCTTTTTATTCATATAAAAGTATTACGTGAAAACCCACTGAAGTTTATAAATAACCACAAATATTAACAAAATTCATCACCGTAGGTTTTCTACAAAATCAGCATGATTCACAAGTGTATTACTAGATGGCGCTGTACCGGGTTCAGAATCACGATGTTAGGATTCTGGTAAGTTACTGAAACTGCCTTACATTCTTTAAGAGTGTCATGTGTTGTATTCATGGTTATTTTGGTATGATGTTTATATAATAAGTAATTACGAAATTGTAATAATAATTATAGTTTTACACATTTGCATTTAGATGAATAATTACTTTTTAGGACTAATAATGCTGATGTTAGCTTAGGTTTTTTTTTCTGTTAGGAAATGCATTTACGCATACCGTTCAAGTGGACAGTTATTTGGGACTTGACTTAATACTCACTAAAACCCAGCATTCCGAACTCATCTTAGTGGGGTTCCCCAAGATCGCTTTCGCGTACTACCGTGGCATTACGTGGTAAACCTACTAATGGCTCCCGTCTTTGTAGACCACTAGTTACACCAGAAGGAAGTGCTGAGCATATTGCCTTGCCACCCGGTCCTTGTAAGTGGAGTGAGTCATCATCGGTTTCAGCTTCGTGTTGCGCTGCCCGGCTACATTCAGCGAGATTACTTTTTCGCAGAAGGATACCACGGCCTTCCAGCACACTTCATAATCATGGCATTCATTCTTCTATTATTGTTCGTAGGTTATGACGTTGTGGGCTCCGAGCGGCAGTTTCAGCAAGGGTGGGCGCCCCAGTATCCACCGAAGTGTTGCAATCGTGGCAAACATGTGTTGCCTTCCGTCCACCGATACTGGTGCTCAGTATGGTGCCATGTTTCAAATAACTTCGGACTACCGCTAGCTGCCCAAGTCGATTTGGACCTGTAATGGTCGACAGTAGCCGTTTGTCCGAATAAGGCAATGATGTCCTTTTTTATTTTTTTCATGTCTTCGGCAATTGTCCTGTACTTAAGTACCTATTGAATCAATCCTGAAGTCGTCTGTTAGCCTCAGCTACCTTAACATAGTCCAACAAGTTATGATAGTAAAATGAAATTGTTACAAACCCCAGAATACGATCAAGTAATCTATTTGCTCTGTTTGCTATAAAAAAAAGTAAAGTAGCTGAATACATTTTAATATTTAAAACATTTAAATGGCTCTTTGAAAGCTTCCTTTACGAATACGAAATAGAAAATTACGTGAAAGGCGTTCTTATCTATACATCTATCTATAATAAAATTCTTACTGATAGCTTTCTGTAAATGAAGGATATATAAAAAAAAAACATTATTAGGGGCCTTTATTAACGCAATAGAACACAAAACAATAATTGTAAGATTTTTTGTATGTGCAACGGCTTAACCGATTTCGTTTTGGTTTCACTGATGTATTGTAGTAAGCTTCACTTGATATTAAAAATAAAAATAAAAATGTATTTATT
This sequence comes from Megathymus violae, assembly GCA_003671415.1. Classification (NCBI taxonomy): domain Eukaryota; kingdom Metazoa; phylum Arthropoda; class Insecta; order Lepidoptera; family Hesperiidae; genus Megathymus; species Megathymus violae. The sequence continues at coordinate 946,436 of PDGT01000087.1, forward strand.
GATTAAACATAAGACACAATAACATGTCGTCAGGGCCCCTTTACTGGGTTAGTAATCCGTATTACTGGGTGCCCCGCTCATCCACCAAGTACAAAGGAATTTTACGTGCATGCATTTGTGTGTGTGTATGTGTATGTGAATGTGAATTTAAAGTTCGTTTCATGTCAATTCGTCCATAAATAAAAAAGTTATAAATTAATTTAAAATAATGCGGATACTATTTCTTAGCGTAAGGCGAAGTTTTTTCGAAGCGAAGCGAGGGCAGTTTACTAGTTTTAAATAAGAATATTACGAAACACTTGATTACGTATTCCCTTTCTAGAAGGTGAGTACTTAATTAATAATTTTAGAATTCTGTACGTCCAATGAAAATAAACCGAACTCTAATAAACTCATCCATGTTGTTGTCAGTCCTTCGATCGCTACGTGCTACTTGACGGAATAAATGGAATTCGTTTCATTTGTGTTAAGTTATATGTATTAATATATAGAAATAGGGGAGGAAAGTTGAATGGCGATTTTATCACACCTTTGGAAATGTTTTACACTTTTATTTAAGTTAATTTGCCATAAAATTAAAAACCTTAGAAATTGAACTGATTTAAAATATACAAACTAGGAATGCGGAATCACGACACCTATTTTGCCACTTCTTTTACCATTTCAAAGGTACATTCCAGATACATTATTCCAGATGGACATAGATTATATAAATAATTGTTTAATCTACTTTACTTATGGTATGCAATATTGAGAGGGCAGGTGACAGTTTTGAATAACTGGATTTCTTAGGTGTTCATTCATTATTTAACATGGTGACCCAGTTGCCCACGAGCAGGGAAGATCGGCTTAGACCAAAAATGAATGGAACTGTTATATTTCAAATAAACATTGAATTAAGGGAAGTGTAGTAGAGTTATGAATTGTCTATGAAAAGGGTGATTATTTTCGATAACTTTTCGTTTGGCTTTAATGAATTTTATAAGTCCAGTGTGAAGAAATGTAAACGAATTCAAAAAGAGATTTCACCTTTGTTAATAATTTGATGGAAAATTGTGAAATCTGGAAGATAATATGTTTACTATACAGCATTTGTCGTAATTTTCATGGTGGCTAGTTACATTCTACCTGCAAACTGTTGAGAAAACTTGTTAATTACTCCAGAAATAATGTTTCCAAATGATTTTGATTCTATTTTGAAATGTTTTGAGTCCAATTTTAGAACGCTTCTGATAATACGATTATATAGTACCCAGTTATTTCGTGTGTCATTGCGTGTGAAGTGATTTGAGCAATGTCACTAATACTGGTCTACTAAAAACTGGCATAAATTAACTAGAAATCCGTCTGCGCATTGTTTTAGAAAATCTACGCTTCACGTTTACGAATAATTGATATTCTTTTTTATCAGGCGTATAATGGCGTATATGTTATTTTAAAAGATGTCCTGAGGAGTTTCTTTCGTCGTTTCTTCTCATTTCTCTCTCTTCTCTCTTTAACATAAATCACCTTTTCAGAAATTGACGTGCAAAAGTATAGTTACAAAATACCTAAATGATTAAATTAATTTGAATTTGAAAATAATAAATTTCATGTTTAGCCTATTTTATTAATTTAGGTTTGGGGTTCCCTAATTTTAGGTTATTTATTTACCTATTTGTTAAACTCATTATTGTTTGTTCACCACAAGGATTAACAGGACAGAAAAAAGATATACCACTAAATAAGTACAATATCGCTTACCAGCGATTTCTTCCAGACAAACAAGATGAAAAAGAATTCAATTTATATATATATATATATATATATATATATATTAAGGTGTATAGTTTAAAAAGAAATAAAATATATAAGTTAGATAATACAAATAGCTGCCACAGAAACACGTATAATTCGGTAGAGGGTGAAGGAAGAGGAATCAAAGTTTAAGATAATATTTCGTTTAGTAGATATTTAAAGGAGGCAATTGTTTTGGCTCTCCTAATAGAAAGAGGCAGACAGTTCCACAATGGTATAGCAGTATATATGCTATATACGCTACAGCCACAGAAATGCAGTCAATAATTTGTTGACTACCTACCATCTCAACGATATGTCTATTCTATAATAACTTTTGTATTCTATGTATTTCAAGCGAACAAATTATTTTCGCGGTATAAATAACAACTCATAACATAAGTTACAAAATATGCCAAGTTTCACCTGAACACATACAGTAATACAGCGATACAAACCAAATAACAATTTCTAATATTTATACTAATTCGGCCTCGTTATTTTTACTATTAGTATTGATCACATAAGAAAAGAGTTAAAATTACGTTCCGTTACAATTGTCTTTAATGCGGTACTGGCACCTACTAATCATTAGGCTCCGAATAAAGGTACAGTTGTTTAACTTTAGTAATTGTTCTGAAGTTTCGTTTAATAGACACAGCGGGGCTCTGGCACCCCGCGAACTTATCAGAAACAGTGACATTTGGATTGGCGATACTGTCATGGCGACGGCGGGAAAATTCACGTTCCAATAAACTGTTGTGTATTATTATCTGTTTTAGTCTGTCTATTGTTTTGTTTAAATTAATTTTCTTAATGTTTATGTAACGATAATTTCTTGGTGACTTTACAAGTGCCAGAGTAGGTACAACGTAATAACTTGAGACCCATTATGAATTTCTGATCGATTAAAGTCATATTTCGTACAGTACACATTTTTGGCATATAGGTTGTTATTCGGTAACTGGTTGTGTGCTAATTTCTATCAATACACATAAAATAAAAATCGATGTTTGTCTCGATAATTTAAAATGGTATTGCACAGATTGTCATGTAATTTTTACCAATATATAAAGTGATTTACGAGATAGGGTTAGATGTTTCGGGTGTTATTAGTCATTTGCTAATACTCGTATTTGTAGAAGTAAAGATTTTGTTCCATGAAGCGACGCTGGGGCGAGATACTAATATTGTTATAAGTTTATTTTCTACGCTACAGATGGTCTCGTAATTACGTTCTACAACTACATCATATATCGTAAATCTGACGCAAATAGTTGTAAAATTTATAAGAGTTGGGGAACTGTATCTTTCTGTGCCCATAAATTAAATCCTTTAGGAATATTGTCAATGCTTATTTCTAACAATGATTATCCCTCTGTATTTAAGCAAATTCAACAAATGAATACTCACTGAGGTTTAATATATTACGTACCGTACATATAACATTGTAACGGAGCCGTGTCCTACTTCAAATATTTTTAGAGAGCTTTTCTTACAATATTCAAATTTAATAAATCATGTCACCCTTTAGCAGGTGGGCCGTATACAAACCTACGTAAAGACCATTTTAAATCGCGGCTATGCTAATTTGAAAGTAAGTGATATAAATTATTTTAAACTGAGAAAATCTACGATATGTTTCCTGTCTTAGACAAAGTAGATAAGTAATTTAGTTAACTATCCTAGACATGACACTTAAAGATAATAATTTTATATTATGCAGTATACTCGTATGTGTTAGCTTTGTGATTGTCAAGATCATATAGTTGTTTCATAGCACTGTTTTTAATTTCTCCGCCAGTTCGTATATTAAAGGATTTGGTAAAGTGACGTGAGGTCGAACGCTATTGTTACATAAAAGTAATCGCTCAAAGACTACAAAGGAATAATTCATAGATACAACTTACTAATTAAAATACGTCTCGATCAATGCAGGTCAAGCTTGTGTAGCGGTACGATCGAAGAGGTAGTTCATAAATGTTACATAATTACCTACATATTACCATGTATTCTTGTAAATAGTATTGTAAATGTTTTTGTGGCTAGCATTCGAAATACGTCTTTGCTTCGCTGTGAGAACCAATCGTCACGTTTACAAATTGTAGGTACCCGCACCAAAACATTGATTTCTTTTAAACAAGTCGCTATTTAGAAAGAAATTAAAATGATTATTCTACTTCAGCGTCAATTACATTAAATTAAATATTACAAAGCAAAATAAAACAAAAAAAAGAAGTGTAAACGTCATAAAAATAGAAAATGAAATCCACTTTATTTTTTTAACAGTTCGATTTACAATTTTTTTAATTGAAAACATACTTGTTACAATAACTTTAAAATCATCTAAAATATTATCTGGTCTCTTAGCAACAATTCGCTACTAAATTTTATCTGTTCGCTCGTTTACGTCTGACCCTGTTTCAGAGAGACAAAAAAAAGTTTCATCTATATACTGATAATTAAAAAATCTAGGAATGCGTTTTGGTCAACACCCCTCAATTGTGGACCTATCTAGACTTTTCCCTTAGCCGATTGTACGAAGGAGGCTAGGTTGTGGTTCTACACCTTCATACAAAAGCAATTCTCGCACATCCAATGTCGATATTGTGTTGTTCGTAATATGAATTCGGGCGTGCGGCACGCTAGCGCCACCTGGCTTGCATTTGCACTGATACAATTGGTCAGCGCACAAAGGGCCGTCCGAGCCGATAGTCACTGTTTGTAATTCACGTACACAAACAATGATTCGATTAATTTGTCGTCCATTCATATTCAATTCACGAGAAACAGTTAAGGCATATAATTTCATGGTATATAATCAGATATAAGAAAAGCACCCGTTTTGAATTCTTGAAGGTGTAATCAGCAATTCTTATTTGTAATATCTAAAGATTTATAACGTGACTTTGTATAAAGTATGTATTTTCACTTAAAGATAAGCCTATTTGATGTGTTAGAATGGAGTGGAAGAATTTGGAAGTTATAGAACATTACATGTTTTTAAGCAGGATTTAATTTTAAACGGTGAGATTCGAAAGTACTATAAAGTACATAATATGACAAAATTAAATGGTCAGTGCCACCCATATTCATTTGTTACATCGTCAGCATCACCGACGCGTTGCCGGCTAAGACATATATTAACAGTCGGAGAGCTAATAATAATGTGAGTCCCCCGCTTTCCACTCGGTCGGCAACGCTTCGGTGATGTCCTTAGTGTTATTGATCTTCATGAGCGACGATGACCGTTCACCATCGGGTGGCCCGTCTGTTCGTTTGTCGACTAGTAAAATAAAAAAGATGCGCAACAGGTCTCATTGTGTTTAGAGATTATCAGGTGTTTTGGGTCTGATACGTTCATAGTATGGAACCACTGTGGATGTTGTAGCGGGCTGAGGACTACATATAGCTGGTATAAGATAGACTTTACGTGGAGGGATACAATTATTCAAACCACAAAGGGCTGTATGGCTCGACGGACACGGCTTGTAGTTGGTACGTAAACAATGATTCGATTAAATTTGTTTGTCCAACACAGTCTGTTGGGATATCAGCACGATTAGGTAGGTAACGGAATTAGTTAGGACACAGTAGGTTTTATTTTGTTAACAGACTATATTATATTCATTATATAGGTTGAGCAAATAAGCGTATAAAAAAATAAATTGCACATTGCAAATTCTATTTTTTTTTACTTTCTAAAAGATTTCAATCTAATCTAATCTAAGATTTTAATATTTAAGGTCTCGTAAGGCTACCTAAAATTGATAAAATTCTTTGCTTACTTATGCTATATTTCTCTATATACGATCATGTTTCTTAAGTATGGATAAATAAAAGTTGGTTGCACTCTCTAACGACAATGGTAAAAAAGTAATAAAAGATTTTTTGACTGTCAAGGTTTTTATATTAAAATACTTCAAACATTACACCCATTCTACATTATCATACTACAAAGTTGTTTCGGTAGATGTTTTTTGTAACATAATTTAAACATGTTTTTTTCTTAATATGGCGTTGGCGCAAGTATGCTCAGTTAGGCCAAACGTATGTGTAGCATACAAATTTCGAATTTTGAATATAGAATTCGTTCATAACTCGTCTAAATCTAGTCTGCGGGAAAATGTTGTAATACTGGCTGTTTATGAATGATACAATTCCGAATAATTTATTAAAAAAAAATTATTAATTAAATTTTGTATCGTTCAAAATAACATGTTTTATTAGGTACTAGCCAACCGCGTTCGCTTCGCTTGAGAAAAATTACGCCGTACGTTTAGGAATTGCACCTGCATTGTTTTAGGACTGGGTGGGTTTCTGTGAATTACAAATTACAATACATTTTTTTTTCTATTTATGGACGGATTGCAATGACACAAATGCAAAATGCTTACTGCAATACATTAGTGAAACCCAGATAGAAATTGGTTAAGCCGTTTCTGAGATTAGCGCCAACAAACGCACAGACAAATAAATTCTAACAACTATTGTTTTGTGTTCTATTGGGATAATAAGGGCCTCCAATAATATTTTTTCTCATATATCGTTCATGTTCAGAAAGCGATTAGTGAGAATTTATTATATGTATAGATAAACTACAGTTCTTTATTCCGTTGCAAAAATAGAATTAACGCAAAAATACATCAATGATTTTTACGTAGGACTAAATGTTTTAGGCACAAAACACCTCATCTGAGTACAGTAACGTCAAAATAGATATTGTAACACAACAATTTCATATTGATCATCACAAACCATAATTGTCCCACTGCTGGGCTCGGGTGCTCCGCTCACAATGAGAGGGATTAAGGCGATAATCCGCCGTTACTTTTCCTTCACCGAAGCCAGCGATAATTAATTTGTAATACGCACATAATTTGATACATTTGAGATGCGCGCCGGATTCGAACTCGAGTCTCCCGTACGGGAGACCTAAGTTCAAACCACTAGGCTAGGGATGAAGAACCAATGGCACGCGTGCCATTGATAGCACGCTACACAATAGTTTGGGCACGTCACCAGTCACAATTTTTTTTGCATTAAGACAAAAGGGGAAAGTAGGTAGGTATTTGTTTTGTGACGAGCGAACGCAAGTAGGTAGTGATCCTACACTACGGAGTGCTCGGGTATCATCTAATCAGCAACAACAGAAGTCACACTAATTTTACTTTAACTGAAAGTACGAATTCAATTGAAACATTACAAAATGTGCCTTTTTTGTAGCAAATAAAGAGTTGATAATATTTATTAATATTATTTTCCCAATAATCACTAAGTCAAAATTATTAGATGGCACGTCTATGACCTCGTCAAACATTTCTTTAAAAAAATGGCACGTTGATGCATAAAGGTTCGCCGACGCTGCACTAGGCTATCACTGGTGCTGGTTGTAGGTATGTATGTACATAGGTACGTATGTAAATACATATTTATATTATTATTTGTAGTTATTATTATTATTATTATATTTTGTACAAGGTTAAGTAAATAAAATTGACCATATTTCTCAAAGTATTCTTGGAGTTATACTTGTAGGTAGATTATATGTAAAATTATTCAGTGAATGTTAAGAGAAGGTCGTACTAGATTAGTTTCAGAATTAATTTTCACGTTCCGTAGAAAGTATAGTACTTAGTTGAAAATTAATTAATTAACTGCAGTCACCCTATTTTTATTTTCGAGGCGAAACGGCATCGCAGCAACGATTATTGTATCACTACACGTTTTACACTACCTATGTATGACGAAGGGAGAACATAAGTTGTTGTGAACAAGCACAATTGTGATTGAGTCGGTTGCACTCGGACCTTTAGAAAAGGCATAACCACAGTGATAGGGTAAGGGCTATTTGAAACGGTTTTCGGTACCGGTCTTTAATAATTCGGTCAGTTTTCATATTATTAGTAGATATTTTTATATCGGGCGCGCTGTTAGTCGGCAAGGGATATCATTAAATCGGAATTTACTTTCGGAGACATTTTAAAATAGATGCTCGCCTTAAGCCTCTTTCCCGGAGGTATCCATTGGTTTAATTTAGCGATCAATTACCAATTAGAGTTCAGAATGTACTATAAATAAAATGGGATATTTTACATAAATATTCACTTTCCTATTTTGTCAGAATAGGTTTTTTATTATGTTAATAATAGCCGACAAACGAGCGGACCAGCCACCTGATGGTGAGTGGTCACCGTCGCCCATGGACATCAGCAAGACCAAAGGTATCGTTGTCTGCTGTTGTTGCTGATGTGTTGTCAGCCAGGAAATTATAAGTAGGTAAGAAATAAAGTACTGGCTCTCAAGCTCCCAGCCGGAACACGACGAGTCGTTTGGCGGCTGACTCAAGCAGGAGGGTGGTAGCTAGCCAGGCAGGCTTCACGGAAAGATAATAATACCAGTAATAATATTAATGACTTAATAATAATACTGCTAATATAATCCTTACGCGAAGCCGTATCACCAAGCAGGCTGGCTTCGGTCGCCTCTTACTGTTCTGTTCACCTGTTCTGCCAGTATGGATTGGGTATAGTATTCTAAGCCGCCCCAAAGCCCCAATACGGCCGATATAGGTATTATAATAAAAGTGTATGATAATGAATTCAGAGGATTTTCAGTTGAATACCGGTATCAATTGTCAGTCGAATTCGACACGAATATAGCTAAAATACAAACTAACTCCAACTGTTTCTAGAATGCACGACAACGGCTCTGTCACTTTTAACACGTTGGCAATAAGATATACTTTTCGGTGGCACGCACTGACGAAATTAGATGTTGTGCGCATTGGAACTCATAACAAACACGTAGAAGTCTGCAGGGTATTAAACGTTTGTCGCTTTGTAAAACAAACAAACAAGCAAACAGTTTACTACGTATAGATAGACCACCCAAGTTTTGTCAGCAAGTAGTTTATTCGGTCAGATTTGTTAAATTTCAACAAAATTGTTTCTTCACCAAGTTTTTTTTTTTCAAGAATTTCACCCTATCGCAGTACACGTATCTAGTAGTTGCGTTATTATTTTTAAGTTTTCTTTTCTTTTTTTTACTATAACAAGTCAATGTACCCCTAAACCTCTAAAACCCCATTTGATGACGGATGGTAAATGGCGATGTATGAATATTATTATATTTATGTCAAAAATGAACAGTAAAAGTATATATTCGTATTAAAATTTGTATGTACTTATTATAATTTTTATATTTTTAATTGCATTACAGATGTCATAAACGGACATAACTCATATTATAGTATCCAAGAGAAATAATATAGGAAGAGTCATATTTAAATATACCTACCTATTCCCAATACCAGACAATACCAATAAGACAATAACCAAATTTCTGGTCCGCTGGAATAAAAAACAAAAGAAAATTCAAATAAAGAAATCAATCGCAAACGAATCAAGAATTCGTCTACCGTGAGTGGGAGTGAGAGGGAGTTATATTAAAAGTTTCATGTTCGACAGAGAGGTAAGTAGCGTTAATCCTATTGGCTTATACCGGGCGACGTTTGCCACGATTGGTCGCTGTGCTTTATTGAACTGTCACTGAAGACCGCGGTTTAGGGGTAGCGGTAATTTGGGGGCAAACGGGGGCGAAACGGGGTGAGCTAGGGAGAAAAGCCGTTTCACAGAACGGAGTTTGGCGATTGACTTGTGGGTAGTTTTTAGGGTTCCTCGGAGATTGGAAAGGATTTTTCGTATTAAATTGAATTGTCTGCGTCTGTCGTCCTTTAGTTGCTAGCTGCATTTCAAATTATCGTAAGTAGTTGTTTTGTAGTACGAGGGCTTAACTACATTATTTTTATCTTTTTGTAATTCATTCTGTACTTTTTGAATAGATTCAAATTTTTTTTGGAGTGCCTGACTGTCTATGACTTTATTCTTCCCTGATAACTGAGTGAAAAGTGTACTCTTTTATATGTGTGTGTGTGTGTGTGTGAGTGTGTTAACGTTTATTTATTTATTTATTTATTTTATTGTGTAGAATTTGGAGGAGTTAAAATGTATAAGCCGATTTAACCTTTTTTATAATATTAAAAAGCTATTTGAAGACATTAGTCTAGATAGTGTGTTTTTATGAAATTATAAAATATTATGTCCTTATTTACTTCATCACTCACTTGCGATGCAGACAAATATTACGCTTCAAGCTTTACGTTTCATTTTCCTTTTTATTAAATTTTGTCATTCAACTTTGTCATTATCGGAAATCGGAAAGGTTAGGTGTTGGTTCAGATACCTACTCCATAATAAGAAAAATTTAGGCCAATATGCAACAAACGAGTATCATATTCGCATTAGTTTAATATTGCTGGCAGCATTCACAAACACTTGTCAAAATATAATTGTCCATGGTAGAAATCCCTGTGACAATTTATTCATAACACTTGAACATTCCAAAGCAAAAAGGATTAATAAAAAAAATATTTCAAATTAGTAATTAATTAATTTCATTTTAAGAACATTGAGATGTCATTAAAGTGATTGCTTGGCAGTTAGAGAAAATATAAAAAATAAATCAATATGTGTATAAGAAGGGACGTAACAAAAAGGAAAACGTCAGTGAAAGTTAACAGCTGAAAACGAAAAAATTAAATATGAAACGAATAAATACTGCATACGTACAGAGCATACTGTAAGTATATGTATTTCATTGCAAACAGGTTAGGTACCTATGTATATCTATATTTCACCTATATTTTCTGCAGACAATCCCATAGGTATGCGATTGGCAAATCTCTTCCATATTTTGATAGGTAATTTTTCTTGTCATTTCGCGCGCCAAAACCGCCGATTGGTGAATGTAAAGAGGGAAAGCTGTTGACTTTTCCTCTCTGACGTTTACGCGGCAAATGTCACGCCACGCCCTTCGCGATTGAACGTTGGTATTGGACAACAATACATCCAGAATACATCTGTAGAAAATGGCAATTTTCCACAGATTTGTTTGATATAATTTTTAAGTTAATTTTTATTATAACATATTAACACTAAAATAATCAGGAAGTAGATTAAAATATTCCTATATATTACATTTTTCATACAAATGTGTAGAAAGCCAAATTTATTAATTTTTTTTATATTTATGTACCTACTACTATTATTGAACTTACGTATATAGGAAAATACAATAAGTTCTATAATTGGTTCCGATCCACAGATAAATCTTATTATCTCTTCGTCTTATATATATATCTATATTTTTCGTCTAAATTATTAAATAAGTCCATGTAATAATACTTAACAACTTCAATAAAACGTAGAAATCTTATAAAACAACTTTATAACATCTTTTATTACCGACCGAACATTTCTTTAGCCGTAATTCGAAATTGGAAACGAAACGGTTGTTCAATTTCACGCGGAGAATCTACGACGTCATTATTCTAAATGGCGGGAACGCAACAGCGACGTAATGCCACAAATTAAAGCTTAAAACGGACGCTTAACAGCTGACCCAAAATCGAACTCACCCCCTTTGGGGGCCCGCGTCAGATGCGAAAAGCAAAGGGGCGGAGCACGTCATGGGTAGGCAGCCACGCCTTCGCTAACTCATGCCAGCCGGAGCCGAGTCAAAAGTGCCCTGTCTGCGGCAGAACGCGCGCGACCGGTACTCGATAAAAAAAGATTTGTAATACAATTAGTGTCATTAAAAAAAAGACTGATAAAGTGGCAGGCAATGGTCTGAAATTTTTAAGAAATATCTTGGGACAATATTTATATGAGTATTTTTTTTGTTATCACACAAATACGTTTAAAGTTATTAACCATCAAAAACTAAATAAAGTAGTATAACAAAAGGAGTTGATACGTAGAATGTGTCACTGCATTTACTTATTATTAACAATTGCTGTTGATTTAGTGTTCTGACTGCAATTGAAGTTACATTAATCTACAACATTCTAGTCTATGAATTCGACGAGCATTAAACACACCTGTAGAAACAACATAAAATGAGCATCGGGTGAACAATCTTTACATTAAAATTGTAGGTATTGTTAATACATATTCCATATATTATTAGTTTTTATGAAAATTAGAAAATATTGAGTAGGGAGATCGACAATTTCGCTCTACGTCCAAAAAACACTGCAATTTTTTTGTAAAAGTGACAGTGCTTTATGAAAAGCGACGACTTTTGAAAATGGAAGTAGCACAAACGCCGCTGCAACTGACACAAGACCATCAAGATGCAAGAATTGCGCGTAAGTTTATGTTATTAATAGTTGTAATATGTTTAAAATAAATATTCACGCTTCAATAAATATAAATGCAAAAAGCATACATTTTATGCTTTCTTTTCATTTATACATATGTATGTATGGTATTTATACAATTATATCAACAATATTTAGCCTTTTATATAATGAGTTTATAACGAAAAATACACAATAACAAAATATTAGGAATATAAATCACTCATGGTAATACTCATTGAGTTCATAAATGCAGACGATCCAGCTTTTAATTCCCATTTTAAATTCAAAACTGCCCCTGTTATGAATGGTTAAAATTTTTAATTGAATCTTTTAACTGTTATTATAAGTGTTTTGGGAGACCATTTGTAATGGCACAGTGTTTTATATAGTAAAATTAATTATGTCGAAGTCTTTCTTTATGAGTTATATCTTGCTCAAATAGAAAATTATTTAGGTGCTTGCATGCAATAAAAAATATTAAATATCTATGAAAAACCCTATAGACGCTGCTGATACTATGACTCATGCCATTTAATGCGTACATTAAATTACTTATTATATATTGTGCCTTTTAGTTACACGATTTTTCGATATAATTACTTATTTACTTTTGTTTCGTATACTATTGTGCTCATTTCACCCTTGATTCTTACCCAACCTCGTCGACTGGTGATGGCGTTCGGCTGAACACATGAGGATATAATTCAGGACCTTTCTGTCGGCGGTCGTTAGGGTCTGTATCTACCAATTGAATCTAGTATACGGTGGTAGTTTTCTACCTACCGATCTGTTGTAAGGATCAACTGTGATAGGTTGCTGAAGAGTTGCCGTTGCAATGTCCAAGAGCGGTCAACAAACGGCTTCTCCACTCATTTCTTGGTCGACATGTGACGGTGATGCCTTTGGTGTTACGATTACCGCTTCTGGTCAAGTGATCTGACCTGTTTGCTCGTTTGTGAGCTACCACTAGATATATCAATACGAATATTTGGATATGATAAACGAGTTTATTTGTTGAATTTAAAATTTGCATGTGTTTTATTTATTTGCATACGTTTTGAGATACAATTATATATTTTTGGAGTATGTCACATGACGTATGTAGGTATGCCATTAATCTTTTCGTACTAGTTGTGTTTTGACATGATTTATTATTCGTGAGGTTGCTTATTTTACATACGCGAAGCACCTAGAAAGTTGTGCGAAACAAAAAAATTGTCCCATGCCTGAAGATTTTTGTTTAAAACTTTTTTAAAGAAATAGGTACATATCACGGATATTATGGAGCTTCGGATCCGTATCCGAAACAATCGGATAATCCAAAATAATTTCATATCCTTAACCGTAACCGAAACCTGTAAAATATTATTCATATATTCGAATCCATATCCAGATCCGAAATTTCATGTCCATAACATCCTTAGTAGATATACATATAATGTTATATTAAGGACCTATCATGAGTCTAAACCTATTTCCCAATTCATGCTTCCAGTCCACCTCGAATACCTCTTCTATTGTCTGCGAATGCTGCTAATGCATTTGGCGATAAGGATAAAGATCCATTTGAACGGATTCTATATTTTAATAAAATAAAAAAAGTACGTTTAAATAAATAGTTAACAGTGTATCGACCGTTGCTCACGTGACAAATAGTTGGTAGTATACTATTCGGTAGCATACATTGTCGTAAAATAATTGTGGAAAAATTAACGATCAAAATGTTTCCTGCGTTTTTTAATTGCTGCTCTTTGGTAGTTGTTAGTGCCTATTGAAACGGCCAAATCGTGGACGTCCGCCGTCTTGTTTCTGAATCGTATTTATAAATCCAATAGCTGTAGTAATGTTATAAATTACCATTGACGAACCATTCAGCGAAGTTTATGGTACCCATAGTTAAACATTCATCCTAATTGCAGGTGCTGGTGTAGAATCTCTTTTCGGGAACGGTTTGCCATAACATAGTGATATATTCAGAGAATTTTGATACCTTTTTTGCCTACTCTCTACAATTCATATTTTTGTTACCTCGTTTGGTTCCGTAATAGCTGTCAAAGGGTGACTGCGCTTAAATTCGTTATGCTAGTAATACACGGTTATCTTAGAAGTGCCTTTCACCACAAATGCTATTTGAAGTCTATCTAAATTCGTCCGTCTATTTAAAATCTTAACAATATATTCCGAGAATATATTTCCGACACAAATCCATTTCTTAATGAGTCGCAATATATCTATTGGGCTTGTAATAAAATTTTAAGTGCAATTGAACAAAATTTTAAGTGCTCATGCATCATTAATGGCCTTTACATAAAACTAATTTTCGCAAAACTTTCTGCGTAACTTTCTAGTAAAAGAAAAAATAACTAATATTCTTTCTTGTGGTACTGCGTAGGAACTGGGATCAAAAGCTGGGAACAACTTGTCACTAAGTAGTTTCCTAAAGAAATCGTATCGAACTCACGTGAATGCATCTTATAATCCAGTTTTTGTAGAAATTTAAAAACTGGACTTACTTAATAGAGGACTTATTTAGCAATCTTTTACGTCATTTGTTAACCAATTTGGAAAATTCTTTTTTTGTTTAAAAGGGTCCTATTTAAATTTCAAGAAAAAATACCACCTTTAGGATACAAAATAGGAGATAAAACCACGAAATTCACCTTCTTGAAATTGAAGTATGTCTTTTGTGTTAAAATATTTATTCATTAATTGTAAGGAGAGAATGAAAATGAAAAGGCTTTCCTTTTTATGTGATAAATGATTTGTTCACAGGTCTTGGTCGATATTCAAGCCTTTTCTGTATGTATATCCATGGAATCCACAAAAGTATGATTCTGTAATCTCACAAATCAAAGTCATAGCAGACTTCGCGATGAGATTAGCATATAATAAATTATGTTTTATTTAATCATAATGAATGTGAATGGTAATTATTATGGTGTATTTCAATCGTAATAAATTATTGCATTGATCACAATACATTTTATTATAGTGATATCATTGCGAAATCAGTGACTTTAATTTGTGAGTTATAATCTTCAAATACATTTATTTAATTAACTGTTAAGTTTTTGGTTCAAATCGCTACTATTATTATGTTTTTTTTATATATTCCTGTTATATATAAATGTTACAAAAGAAAATTAAATTAAAATAAAATATTAAAAACAAATATATTTTAGTGACATCTGATTAAAACACATGTTCAACAAATAAAATGTTAAAGTGTTAAAGTTAAATTCAATATGATAAGGTGTATCTAACTGTAGTCTTGAAAGGAGTATGTTATGTAGATAATCTGACTTTTAAAAGTAAATCATATTAAAATATTGTGTTGTTTAACAACTGAACAACGATATACCCAAAAAGGCTGTTTTATATTTGAAACAATTATACACGGGTCATTAAACGATATATGCAAATAGCTACTATTGTTTCTGAGTAACATATAATAACCATTGATATAATAAATCAGTACACAATAACAATAACATAAAATTATATATAAAATGCTTTCTCGATGGTGACAACCCATAGCATCCTCATGTTGAGATAAAGTTAGCTATAAATAGTTGCGTGTGCAGATTAGTTGAAGACTCTTTTTATGGTATCAGTAGGTAAATGTCCAGACAGGTTATGTGATGGTAAAAAATAAAATGTAACTAATCACACCGACATGCTGGTTAAGCATGAACTGATAAATCCGATTATTAGCTGGACACTGCAACCAAAATCACATTTTTTGTTGGTTAAAAACTTTTCATAATGCTCCACAGTCCTTAGGTTCGCAGTACCTATATATTTTTTCTAATATCAAAAATACAATACAATACAATAAAAAAAATACAATACAATTCCAAATATAAATAATTACGTAGACTGCATATCTACGTAAGCAAAGAGGCTACTGCATCCCGTGGTTATTTTTTTATGTACCTGGTTAGCACTCAAACCATCTGATAGTAATTCATCACCGTCGTCTATGGACATTAT
The DNA here is from genome assembly GCA_003671415.1 of Megathymus violae. Lineage (NCBI taxonomy): Eukaryota > Metazoa > Arthropoda > Insecta > Lepidoptera > Hesperiidae > Megathymus > Megathymus violae. The sequence continues at coordinate 962,409 of PDGT01000087.1, forward strand.
TAACACCAAAGGTATCACTGATGAAAGAAGAAAGAAGAAGAAAGAAGAAGAAAGAAGTAAAGGTTTGTAGCTTGCCTCGAATATATTTTGTTATATTGAAGAGTGAAATGGATGCTGTTTACAAATGTAAGCAATTTTGTTACATCCTACAGACCAAAACAAGCTACCGAACAATTTACGGATTCGAACAACACAAGAGTACATGAAATAAGCAAAGCAGATCCATTCCACTAAATAATAGACAATGTAAAATGTTCATATCATTACGGCTTACTGGGAGCGGCATACATTGCACACTGGATCCAGCTACTGTATCAATATAAAGCAGCCTTAGCGGGAAGAGCGCATTAGTATTCAGCCGTCGGCCGCGAGCAACTCGAGGTCTATTTGACTGATTTTCAGCCGCTCCATGATTTGCCACTTTACCCGGTCAGCGTGTGTTCTGAATACCAAGCAGCCCATCGATGCTGAGGATTTGAAATTTCATTTTCGTTCCGAATAATGCGTTCGCGATTTGAATATTTGACTGGGGCTCGTAATGTAAGTGAGTTTGCGTTAATCTGTTTATTTTTGGACTTGCTAACGATGTGATACGTTTATTTCGTCTAATAATATTGTTTGTAAATTTAAGTAATTTTTCATAGAGACAGTTATCAAATTAAGCGACCTACGATTTTTTTATTGATATAAAATTAGAAAATGCTGGCAATCACGCCATCTGGATGAGTAATGGACGCTTGGCCATGGAATTATCAACCAACCATGAACAAGATTTTTTAAAATAGCTCATAGAAATTTTCCGACGCTGGGATGGATAATCCTTATAAATTAATTATATTATATTTATTATACTCTATATTTGTTAAATTAAAACAAAGTTTTCTGAAGAAATTTGGTTTACGGTAGACTTGGCGGGTCATAATTATCTATCTATCTGAACAAAACCTTCCAAAGGCACAAGTATCAAACCTATCATAAAAATTCTTCGATATGTGTGTATGTTATTGAGCTTATTCTATAAGGCTAAACCGATTTTGATTAAATTTATTATGTGTTTGTGTGGTGCATGGTTTAGATTCATAAATGGATCTAGTAGAAAAAAAATGCCACCAATGAAAAAATTTTATCCCGTCCACGCATGGGTGCTCCTAATTACACTGATAACAACTTTGTACTTTTATCTGTAAGTGAATATGTACCTATTCTTTTTTAAAGTATTTAACCGTAATAAAAAAAAAATCAAAAGTGAACCGTGCGACATCGGCATAAGAACACAAAAGTAAATTCCGACAGCAAAAAATAGGCGGCATAAGAAAATTGACAATACTTAAAAATCGATCCTCCATTTAAAGACCGTCGTTGAGATGTTCAAAGGGATCGCGAGAGGCGCGGTCCCCGCCGGAGAAATTAATCAGAGAAGCTCAGAGGCTCAGGGGCTCGCCGCGTCAAAAGAAAACCAAATAAAACGGCAAGCGGCAAAGTTTTCCTCGGTTCGACGAGAGAAATCTGTGGAGTCGAATATTTAATTTAACAACACTTGAATGAACTACTAAAACTGTTTGAAATTACTGATAACAATGCTTTGCAAACAATTAATTATATATCTATCGAATTGTAAGGAATACATGTACATACATCAGCGTTTTCTTAGAATATCCAGAGTTGATGAAATAGAAAAAAAAACACACACACGTAATAATCCATTATTATATTTTGTCTACTGTAGTGTTCTTACGGCATTTCTTATTTCGTGCGTATGAATTTTATTTTGACACGCATTTCTTATATTGATGTTCCTGCAGTACTGTGATGTAGGGTTCTTCAACTAGCGGATCCATCGTTTCGTTCTCAGCCTGCAATGCGGTAATGGACCCCCCTGGTGTTGCTATTGTTTATGAGTTGCAGTGCTAAATTATCATGACGCGCCTGCTCGTTTGCCTGTATAATGAAAGAATTAATGTTTCAGATATTTGTATATTATAAATTAATTACAATGATAGAAATTTAGAATTACATGTAAATTCACGCACCAAAGCGCATATATATACTTTTATATTGTGTGGCTTTAAAATAAAAGTTAAAAAATGGAAACTTATTGATGTAAACAAGAAATTATTTTTAGAACATGTATGCATATATGTAATAGGTATCTACTATTGATTTTTATTTTTGGTTGTGGATGTGGCGATAATTAAATGCCCAGCAGTTATCAATACTAAGTAGAATATGAGGAGTACTAAGTAGGGTATGACACGACTCAAATCAATGTCGAAGTACTTCAAATTGTTCATGTTTGAAATCATAACAAATATTTTGTAAAGTGGTGTTGATTTAATACTGAGTGGTTTCCGTTAATATAATAAAAAATAGTACTTTCAGGTTATTATTACTTATTATGTTTATCAGTCTATAATAACGTATGTGTTACATAGATATAAATTTATTTATTGGAAGTTACGGTCTATCTACAAACAAACCTTAAATTACCGAGCTACTCTTAACATATAATTTACAAAACCTGTAGATTAAACTCACGGCTATTCTGTGGTAATTTATAACAGTTATAACCAACCAATAACCACTTTGAGTCCTCTTCAAGGAACGGTATTTGTGCAACGATCTTAGCCGATAGACCAAATACCATTTCTCCGGAATGTAATTGCAATAGTAACAAATTTTTTTGAAATATCTATTGGTGTACTTTTTAGTTTTACAAAATTCATGAATACAAGTTTATTTGTAACCAAAGAGCTCATACAAATTTACCTCTTTAAATTTAAAATTTCCAAAGATCTTTGGTCGATGCCTACTTTATTAAAGGTACCTAATATCATATTTTAAGCCTATCTATGCTCAACCGTTTTGAATGAATGGTGTTTTTAACAATAAGAATAAATAGTTTTATTCATTAACTTTGTTACACCTTGAAACTTGTCATTCTGTGCAGATCTAGTAGTTTAGCATGTAAAGCTTTTCCTCAGTCATGAAGAGTAGCCTTGTATTTTGTTATCGATTTCAAATTAAATTATATTCCTATTGATGCATTGGTTAAGTTTCTACCACACAAGTTTTCCTAATAAAAAATAAAATACATGGTCGGTAAATGATTATGATCATCACATTTTATTACTATTCTTTAATAGATCTGAAAAAATGTCAACCTTAACTGGCTATGAAAAAAATACTCGGGAAATAATATAAAAAGGAAGAAGGAGTCTCCACACATTTGGAATTGATTTATTTTGATACCGGGATTTACTCGCCGCCTCCGCATCGCACTGACTTCCCATTTGACAAACCGAACTTTTATGAGTCTCATACAATTTCCTTTTATGTCTCTCTGATGTTTCTTTTTATATATCCCTTATCATTCTCTGATGGTACGGCAATTGGCAATAAGTATTTTATTCGACGAGAGAGAAATCTTGGCTGGTGAAAGTTTTAAGCATCGCGTACCTAATCGATTTTTACCCGACGATCGATGGATCTGAATAATCGTTGTTTTATATCGGCTTTAGGGCTACAACTATAGTAAAATTTCTTTATAAGGCTAGTAAGAGACAAATAATCAAAGTCACTGTTCACAACCATCCTGCTGCTGTATCCCGTCGTTTTCTTAACCAACAGTAAAACTCAACTCAACATTATATGTAAATTTAAGTGTTTTCATAAAACTGTGACAGTCAACTCATTGGACGATGCAGTCTTTCTTATCTTTAACCATTTCGTGGTAAGTGAAACCATACATTCTTTTTTAATTCACTTCATGATCAGTGAAACGTATGAAGTCATCGTATACGGCACTGTAATATTTCATACTTTTTATAACATAAAAAACACTTCGACGTACGGTTGAGTTCGTGAATGAACACAAAATCCGTAACTAGCTTTGCAAAGTAACTGAATACAGCTATTTACAGAGCTTCATTAGTCATTTAATATTTAACCGAATAGGTATAACATTACATTTACATTATAACACAAAGTGATGTAAAAATCCGACATACAAGTCACCGTAGTTTAACTCGTCTCTCACACGCGCGTCCCGGGGGAGCGATCGGTCAATATTGATTTTATGTTGTAGATACTTCTGGCGGGAATCGCGGGAATGCCGGTTACAATATTTATCTACATTAACATTATGTAGGCTTCGGAGCGGTGTGCATATCTCGGTTAAAATTCTGCATAGGATAGAAAATCCTGGAAGTCTGGAAGCTTAGAACTTTTTGATTAAATCAAGCTTCGGACAGTATACTTGTAGATGCGTTTAAACTCGTAAAAAGTATCCCTCCCTAATATTATATAATATACTATATATCGCTGGGAGAGATACAGATGAGCGAGGTGGTGGCAAGTAGTCTTGGGTATCCACGCGCATTCTTGTTTGTCGTTGAAGCGATGCAGGCCAAGGTGAAAATGGGGAACTGGGTAGCTACTGCAATAGAATCATAATAAATACATTTCACAGTTGGCTATTAGTAGACTGGTTGCTACCCAGGTTGGTAAAGGTTACGGTCTTGTATGAATACCGTGGGGATTTAAATAAATACATTTAAACACTTATAAATCCTTTCTGTAAAATTAATAATAACATAAAGAACCAGTAAACGCATGTCTCTCTGAATGTATCCGTGTCCTGTTGAAGTGAACTGAATATCAAATTATTCCATCATTAGTTAGCGGTGATTAATTGGCGAATTGCATTCACAGTACAATATCACTTTATTGAGTTTTTGTGCATTAACCATCGCGTCGGGACATAACACGTATGCACCATAGAGTCGTGATGAATAGAAATGACATTGAAGTACAGCTTTGCAAACACTACATTATGGATTTATTTAAACACACGTTACTAATAATAGTATTTTTGTCAATTATAATTAATATTAAACTATTTTTGATGATCTAAATTTATACCGAAAAATATTCAAATGAAATTTAACCGTAATACCTTAACATCCTTTTAGGTTTTTTTGTTTAAATATAATACATTATCTCTATAGGTATAGGTATAGGTATAGGTATAGGTAGGTTAACGTAGGTATTTATCAGCGATCGTGTAGCTTACAATTATATTACAGATTGCGTTCATATCGTATCTTCTCATTGATGTTACTGATTGCGGTCCTTTTGTAGCACGAAGTGGCAATGTTGTGAAGCGAAGTGACAATGGACAGGACTGTCGGAATGGGGAAGAAAAGACCTCGGATGGCGTTAGACGAATGATAAATAATATGACGAATAGATAAAAGGAGCACAGGTCGCTCTTTCGACCTAGTGGATTGATGACCTGAAGAAGCGGGAAGCCGTTGGATTTAGAGTGTCTAGAACCAGCTAGAGTGACGCCAGTTACAGGAGCCCTGGGTGCATCAGTGGGCTACGAAAGGCTAATAGATAGATACTTACTTGAAATCATTCAAAAAAATTATCAAAATAATAATCACAATTACGCTGACACCGTTACTTCTACTAAATTATGTGTTGGAAACGTGATTAGAAGAAGTGCAGAAGGTCAAAAATTAATTGGAGTTCTTGGGGCTTACATTGTTGGTAAATAGTTATTATCACTACATAGTATACACCAAAGTCTCTTGTCTATCTGAACGCGACAATCTCAAAGGTTACTGCACGTATTTTCGTATGGTTTTATCAAAAATTACGTGTAAGGGTTACATAGGAAAAAAACATAGAATGTTTGATAATATTAGAATTTTTTTTTCGGTGCTACTCATAATTAATATTTGTGTCAAAAAATTACGTTTGCCGAAGTAAAACGAAGTTGACGTTGTTACATTGTAGGCAATTTATTTCGTTATTTCATTCAGGTATGACATGCCCGGATAGCTCAGTCGGTAGAGCATTGGACTTTTAATCCAAGGGTCCAGGGTTCAAGTCCCTGTTCGGGCGAAGTTTTTTTAATTGTATTTGTTTTATAATTTTTTTTATATTTTTATATAATTTTAATATATTAATTAATATTTAATTAATATAATTTTATATAATTGTTTTGTATTTTATTTAATATTAATAATTTTATTTATTAATTTATTTATAATTCATATATTTATTATATAACTAAATGTTATTTTTATTATATGTATATATTTTATTATTTATTTATATTTTTACATCAAATATATTTAACTAACAATCACACATGAAATTAATTTTATTTGGCAGTAAAATTTTATGTATTCTATATAATTTTATGTATCTGGTTTTAAATTTCACAATTAAGAGTAATTAAATAATATAAATAATAGTAATATTTATAATAAAATTATGATAATATAAATTATATAATATAAGGAATATAATTGGAATTTTAATGTTAAATGTTAACGTTTTTAATAGTTTTATTTAAATTATTTTAATCAATTATTTACGTTAGTATTAAAAGAATAATAAGTGTGTAGAATGCGTAGGTAGCTTACATAGGCGCGGTAGTAATAAAAAGGATTGTTTCTCATAAAAGCAATATTTTTAATTGCTTAAATGTATTATTAGTAATTATGTGACAGATAAATATTTGTTCTTGGGTTATAGTTACATTTGTAATGTCATATTTGTCTACGTTCATGACACCCGGAACACACGGAATCCTAGTGCAAGGGAGTGAGTGTGTGAACGTTTATTTATTTAAATAATAATTGTGTTTAGTTCTAGTATATTACATTTCTATATCAATAGCTCAAATCAGCTGTCTGGATGGATATCAGGATGGTAAATAGTCAACAACGCCAAGGATATGTAATATTAATGGTATAAGCACGGCGCACCGCCAAGAAAGCAGTGGCAAACAATTGATACTTCTAGTACTTTTATGACTCTGCAAAGCTCAGTAATTCAATAACGCCCATCACGGGTATTCCCCGTCTGTCTGTCCGTAAATACATTTACGAGCTCTCCATTTTAATGTAATCAATTTACCTTGTTTACAAAGACATTACATTATTAACGTATCATAAATTTATATGTACTAAAACTTTTGTCAAAATGTAATTTTTATGTATATTTTTTAATAAAAATTTTGATTTTGGTACGAAATTTGTACAGTGCACTTGAGATGGGACAGTCATAATACTTAAACTTGTAATGAAGTAAGTTTCTTCCATAAACTGTTTTTCGAATGGATAAGTGCTGCGGCATCTACATATATGTATGTCGGAGACAGTCATGAAACGGTTGCTAAACGTACCTCGACACGTGACCCGATTGATGGCAGCACCGTCGCTATAACCATTCTGGAGACTAGTACTTCTCTGTTAGGAACTGTTACATTTCATTTGTTTCTTGTTGTGAATTTTTGAGGAAAGGTTACTCTTTTCGAATTACTCAATTACCCCGCGGATATGTCTGACCATGACGCCAGCGAGCTATGTTTTTCAGAATAATATAAAAAAAAGATTTCCTATTTTTAAGGACAACCAATACGTTCCTCAAAGATCTCAAAATTACTGCTCTATCTGATATTGTTACAAATACTCATCGATCAATAAACGTGACTTATCAAATTGAAACAACGAATTATTCCAATTTCGAGCTAATTTCATTTGTTTGTCGAGTACCGGTTTACATAAAGCTGCAAGTACCAGCGCGTGGTGATGTGATGTATTGCGTAGTATCTGCAAATATTTTATTGACACACGTTACGCCATGTCACATGCGTGTATTTATAATCTTAGGCTTCAGAGAAAAATTGAGTCTTCAAAGTTATTTAACCGTAAACCAAATCAAATGTTCTACTTTAAATTCCTATCAAATTGCACGCGTGCCTCTTATCAATTACTTAATTACTTCATCATAATACGGCATTATTAGAAAATAGTATCTTATCCTCAGGTAATACAGTTCAAAATCGTGACTATTTGTGTTCAATGGGGTTGGTGCCCTCCTTCAGTTGTATAAAAGCGAATCGGTTAATGCGAAAGGGCGCGATCTGCAATTGTTATTTTATTAGCTTTATTGTGATTAAATATTTATTCCGACGATATTATATCAATTTTGTTGGAATTTATAGCTTGGTTGACGTAGAAGAAATAATTAAATCATGTTGTCCAGAACTACACGCAATGCGTAATGTAAAAAGTATTTTGTGACAGAGTTTGAAAAGATAATAAATCAAAAAAGAAGTCTATGTGGAAAATCTTCGTGGGTTTGTAGAGCTTAAATAAAAATATTACTAGAAAAACCGATTTCAGAGTGCTTAAAAACTTGTATTTCAATATTAATTTATTTCGCGACTGATGATTTCAATAATTACTGGTGCAATCAGCGCGTAAAAATTTACATGTCTTCTTAAAAGTTATTTCTTCTATTTCTGCATTCAGAATATTCTAGATGTTGAACTTCAGGAGAAGACTAAATAATTCTTAAAAAGAATTGTACTCTAAAATATAGCATTGCACATCACCGTTCTACTTGTTGCAGCGGACGACAACACCTCACCACTTCGATGGTCGCCTCCATCATCAGCGGCGCTGGTAGCAGCAGCGTTAGCACCGCCAGCTCTGAGGCCATGGCTGCCAGACCCACCCACCAAGAAGACCAATCACTTGGGTAAGACAGGTTGGCATCAACCCTACTTCTTTCTGCAGATATTTTATGACAACCGATGACTTACTTTTGAAATCCTACAATAACTTAATTGTCAGTTCAGAGAAAAGTCAAGCGTACATATATATAACTTGACTGAATGATTATGTGATTAATTATTGTAAATTAACAGTATTTTTAAAATGGTAATAATAAGTAAACAAACAGACAGGCCACCTGTTCATATGTGGTTATCATCATGCAATTGTGAAATTTTAGCGGCGTTACTGGGGGATTCCGTCCAGAGAAGTGGTAAATTTGTTATTGACTACTTTAGAACAATCCGATCCTGCGTTTAAAACATTGCAACTTTGCCTCTAAAGCATTACAACTTCGCCGCTGAAACCTTGCAACCCATAATTCTTTGACGACACCGCAGCCCATTTGATAGTGACCCTGTCTGCCAAGCGAGGAATCTCGTTCGATTCTCGGCCGAAAGAGACATTTATGTCACAGATAAAAAATGTTTGTTATCGGCACACGGCTGTTTGCAATATCTTATTTGTGTACGTCTGTTTCACCTGAAACAGGGAATACTAATGTGAGGACGGCAGTGTGTGAACGTTTATTCCTGGGTTTACTAAAATATTGAAATTATAATCAGTTTGTCTTTGTTTTCTCTGCTAAACTTGAACAAAACGTTAAGTTATTAGTTACTTTGTTAGTTACTAGTTAGCCATACCTAAAAATTTTGTCGGAGTTTGATATTATTCTTATGAGAGATATAATTATGTCAATATAAATATATAATATTCACTTGCAAGAACTTTAGTATTATATATGTGACGAGTGGTATGAAAGAGCCAGTTTTGAAAAAAAGGCCAAACAATACAGAAGGAAATATATAAACAATAAAACTTATATCATAGATTCTTGTTAATGTCTTTATGTACGTAATGCAATATAACATTTTCCAAAAACAACAATATTCTTTGAATACCAATCTTTTTTTAAAAATAAACATAATAAACTTTTACACACTCACACCCCCGCACTAGGATTCCCTGTGTTGCGGGTGGCATGGACATACACAATTATCACATGACAAACACCCATGACCCGAGAACAAACATTTATCTGTCACATAAATATCTGCCCCGGCCGGGAATCGAACCCGGGACCCCACGCTCGGTAGGCAGGGTCAATACCAACTGGGCTACGGGGTCGTCAGTCATAATGCGATTCGGCTCTTTCATAATACATAGGCATTGAAAGAGCAGATACAAGTTTTGAATTACAAAGCCTAATATATATATCTATAAAATTTTACTACAATCATATTAATGTTAGTTTTTTGAAAGAAAACAAATATAATGAACTTAAAAATTTACTTTCTAAGGTCGAAATCTTCAATAGGTTGCACCGGCGCTAGAAGATTTCGGGGAACTGTTAAATATTTGTGTATGACAGCTGGCATGTGTCGCAATTTTAAAATTGTAATTCGTACATAATCTAAATGTCGTGTTATTGATAATCCCTCCTTCAAAACATGTCTCTTTCATGCCACTCCTCCCCTACTTATTAAATATGAGTAAAATATTTCTTAGGTCTTGTCTGCGTTGTCTGCGGTGACACGAGCTCTGGAAAACACTATGGAATCCTCGCTTGCAACGGCTGCAGTGGCTTCTTCAAGCGATCTGTCAGAAGGAAACTTATATACAGGTAAATTCTCCGTTTCTTTCTTAGCTTGCAAGTAAATCGAAAATATCGTGTGGAATTACAACAGATCGCAGTACTTATATTCGGAATGTTGTCACATTTGTGTTGATGCTGCCAAATCTCACCTATTAGTCTTGGACTTAATGGAGAGGCGTGTAAAGAGGCTCATTGATTACCTAGATCAGATCGAAACAAATTTGCAAAGCCTTGAGCACTGGCACAGAGTTACGAGCCTCTAGGTCTTCCATAATATGCGTAATAATTGTACTAATTAATTCTCCCATCGCTGTTCCTCCATCGAACAACCCGACGTACGGCGGGTATCCTTACGTAATCGTTCTCATTCGTTGTGCGTACTGCAAAGGACTGGAAAAGCTTGCTCGCTTCGGAACTTACGACGTGGGAGTCTTTAAGAGGAGAGTGAATAAGCTTTTATAAATCAGCACGGTAAACATTTTAGACTTCATCACCACTTGCCATCGGGTGAGATTGTTGTCAAGTCTTATTTAATGTAAGAAAAAAACTTTAATTAGTAAAGGGTATAATTCTTATCGTATTACGAGTATTAATAGGCCAATTAATATATAAAAGAATTGTTATCGTTAAATATATTAATTACTTTAAATCCATACATCCACGGTATTCCTGTTAAAAATAGTTGTATGAAACTTGAGTCACATGACTAAACCTAACTTGAGTCATACAGCTGAAACGATTTTTTTTTCCATAACCAAACAATCACAAACAAAACTAGTCATGCATTACTAGGAAATTTCACGAATGAGTTACGAAACATCCTCCGTGGTGACAGTAACGAGTTGACATAATTTTATATAGAACAAACAAGAGGAACAAATGTTGAAATCGAGGCTTCACAATAATGTTAGCTTCTAGTTATTAATATTACATTTTTCGTTCAACTGTTCAAACACTGAGCTGCAATTTAACGGTCCAGTTTTCACAATAAAGTTTTTGGTTCACGTTTGGTGATGCGTAGTTTTTTTTCTGTGTTAATATTAAACGAGTCCAAGGCGTTTAAGGTTTTTGGATATTTTTTAACACGTATACGGTTAGGGTACAGAGCGTCTAATTTAATAATGTGTTTTAGTACTCTCAATATTTCTCTATACACGCGATGACTTTAACAAGATAAGAGGACATTAAACTAGGGATTTTAATAAAGTTGATGGGCAAATAACTATTGTGAGGAAACCTGCGGCGTGAAATGATTGAATAAAGTGAGGATGTTATGGATATGAAATCTATTATATTAATAATTAATTATATGAATTACTAATGTCTTACCATTTTCAATTACGGTTACGGATATGTAATTATTTCGAATTATCCGATTGTTTCGGATAGTTTCGAAATAGAAAAGAATAATATGATACGTTTAGAAGATAACCGTTTGATTTTATTTTTAGGTATTATTTGGTGTTGTAATAAAAAAAAGAAACAGTTAGCCTAAAAAGTGAAATAATAAGACTATCTAACAAATGAGACGCAGATTGGATGTCAATCCAGCGTGGTGTACCTAGATTATCCAGATTACACAATTGAGCACAATTTCCAGCTTCGTGCCAGAGTTTGCGTGTACGCCTGTAATGACGTCTGCTGTCAGCGTCTCCGTCACCTTGAAGACCTCACCTTCTCTACAGTTTGGATTTTGGTAGATACAGGAAACCAAAAGAACCTGTATTCCTGTGTCTGCCGATCGCACAGCGGTGACCACGAGACAACTCGGTTATTTGAACACCTCAGTGTGGCAGCTGATGAGGCCCTTCATCGACACCCCTACGGCTCAACTGGTCTTTCTGAGAAACTTTAACGCGTGTCATCAGGACTGTCTGTTCCTATATCAGAGGACCGACCATGCTGGGAGAGCAACGTGGAATTTTGACATGTTGCTTGGTCTCTCCCAATTGGTAAAGCAAGCGACTAGGGTGCCTGATGTCGACGGTCACACAGCAAATCGCCTGGACCTTCTGCTGACGACCGATCCAGACAGATATGACGTGCAGGTCTCGTCTCCATTGGGTACTTCTGATCACTGTCTGGTGAAATCTGTGTCGTCATAAACCTCTCCTGAACAAGACTCTCATGGAATCCGGCGGGTATGGTACTACAGGACAATAGATTGGGATGAGATGCGGCATTTCTTTGCATCAATCCTTGGCGTGAATGCCCGAGTTCCTCAGGGGTCCGCTACTCTATTCCTGCTGCACATTAATGATCTCCTCAAGGCCGGTATCTATGGGTATGCAGATGACAGCACAGCAGTGGATAGATACCTTCCGAAACCTCGGTAGAAGAAACCAGTAGAGACGAAATACATTCCGAAAGAGAGGCCATGGTAGAACGTATGAGTCTCACACTTCGAGCAGTGTCCGAACGGGGCGATACCAATCTTGTGAGATTCAACGCAACCAAAACACAGCCGTGTCTGTTCAGCTCCAAGAGGAGCCCGTTCACATTAGCTCCTACTTTTCAGAATGTATCCTTGGAATGCACTGAGCGTCTTAAATTGTTGGGAGTTGAAGTTTCGTCGAACTTCAACTTAGTTCGGTCTAAGGTTGAAGCGGTTGCAAGGAAACTGGGGGTCCTTGCGAAGGTGAGGCATTACTTCGCACTGAATCAGCTTTTAACCCTGTATAAAGCTCAGGTTCGACCATGTGCGGAGTGCTGTTGTCACATTTGGGCTGGTGCCGCCAAATGTCATCTATCTGCGTTGGACTCGATGGAGAGGCGTGCAAAGACGCTCATTGGTGATTCAGATCTGGTTGAAACTAATCTGCAAAGCCTTGAGCACAGGCGCAGGGTTGCCAGCCTCTTGGTCTTGTATAGGGTACATTTTTGAGTGTGCACAGGAATTGTTCCAATTAATTCCACCATTGCCATTCCTCTATCGGTCAACTCGACGTACACCAGTACGTAGTGAACGTATCACCTGCATGGACGACTCGGTTTGCGACTTCATTCACTATGCGTACTGCAAAGGACTGGAATGGCTTGTCCACGTCGGTGTTCCCGGCTACTTACGATGTGGGAGTCTTCAAGAGGAGAGTGACTAGGCTATTTATAAGTTAGTGCGTTCACCATCTTAGACTTCATCACCACTTACCAATTGTCAAGCATTAACTTATTTATATAAAAAAAAATCCCAAATTATTGTTCGATTTCGTGCAATATTTTAATAAGAGCTATGAATATCCGTCGTGTGACTCAATGAGTCTATGACCTAATTTGAACAATTGAATTGTGATAGTTTTCGCCAAATATTACAGTTTTTGGTTGTTGGTTCAGGTGAGGCACATCCGTGTCACCGCTGTTTGTTTGGTTGGTCACAGCAACGCATCTACACATGTGACCTCAATGATTGTATGATTCGGCTTTCTCCTTTTAAATTTTTATTTAAGCTGATTTGTTCGACGTAGCACTGGAGTTAAAATTTTCTTTCATCTACGAATTTTTATTTTGTTTCACGTCGTGTTTTGAACAAATTACGATTTGCGATTGTAATAATAATTATTATGTTTATTAATAGTAATCGTATCAATCATCGAAGTATTACAGGTCTCTAATCTGAAGATCACGAAAAATTAAAAGCTTAAAATTTCAAAAAAGCTTTCATAGAGATGTCTGCTTATACAAACAGTCAATATATTTTTATTTTAGTCGCCGAATCATATTGTGATCAGCAAACACGCCTGAATATTTTATTTACTTGTATGTGCAAAACAATTGTTTTGTCTTAACATGTGTTTAATTAATTTTTTTTTATTGGACAACAACTCGTAAATTTATAGCCAATGTAAAATTATTTAATAAAATAATATACATTGTTCAAAATTATTGAATTCATTATTGATCAATAATTTAAAAGATATATTATTTAACGTTACGCACAGGTTCACCTTCAAAATATCTAAGATAAATATGCAGCATTTCAATGCAATCGACATTGCACGCTTTAATTATTTACTATGTAATGGAGACAGAATTTTTAATTCTGACCTTCTGTACCTATTGTCGTATAGCCCGATGGATTGCTCTCATACCAGATACAATACAATACAAATAATCTTTATTGTACACTAATAGTAATAATAAACAGACAAGAAATGATTGTTTTCTTGTACACATAGTGATAATAAATAATCAAGAAAACAATCATCTTTACTGGCAAGATTCCTTAAACGTTTTGGAGGTTATGTAAAGTCGGCAGTTCCCGGCTGTAAAAACGGGGAATGGGTCTAAACAGTTGCGTTGGCTTCGTGAGACTGGTCGTGATGAGTTGGTTTGTTTGTTGCGTCGGGAGCTTAGCTCTGGAGGGTAGCGGGATTCGAAGCACGGTGCACCGCTGGCCGACCGTAGTCAGTAGGGGGACCAAGTAGTGGGTCAGCCATCCGTCAGAAAATGTGCCCGCCAACTGCGAAAAATTGCGGAATGGCTCCATCGTGGCAGTTGACGACCGGGCGAGAGGACCTGATGAGAGGAATAATAATTTGTTTCCACAGCGGCTGCACTTCCCCTCCATAAAGTGTACTTCACGAATATACGTGGTTTGCACGATAACCCCTCATCAGTCCACCACCATATAGAGACTGCGCAGCCGCACTTGCCTCTCGGCATTCTATAGGGTACATTTTGGAGAGTGTGCACAGGAATTTTTTGCATTGATTCGTCCATCGCCGTTCTTCCATCGAACAACTCGACGTACGGCGGGTAGCCGTCCTTACGTAATTAACGTTCCACCTATACGCACGACGCGTTTTGCATCGTAATTCATTGTGCGCATTGCAAAGGACTGGAATAACTTGCCTGAGTCGGTGCTCCCGGCTACTTACTTCAAGAGGAGAGTGAATCGGCTATTATAAGTTACAGCGTTCTCCATCTTAGACTTCAACACCACTTACCATCAGGCTGCATCCGTTATTTTCTAAATTTATCCGAATTGGGGCAGCGTTATGTAGGATATTTTGAATTGAATTACTGTTACATTATGTAACTTTTAATTTCCTATAATAACCGTCGATACTCAACGCAATACGAACTTACTGCACCTCAAATTGTTAAGTGTTTACTTATTTATCACAGTACGGAGCATCACACCTTGCGAGTTCGATCCGGATTTAACCGGATGATACTGCTATATACTAGTACCTACAAATAAATAAATACAACTCAACGAACGAACCGTAACGTATGCAAAATGTAAATACTAGGTAATACGTTATATTTATAAACGTAAAAGTTTATTAACAAAATACATCAATGTATTAATATTAATTTTAGATCTGCAACTTGCTCCATTGAGGAGATAAAACATGAATCCCGTTAATCCCTATCAAAAACTGCTGGAATAAATATTACAAGTCGCATCTGTAGCGAGATTCAACTAAAAATGACAATAGGGGAGCCGATGGCACTTGAACCACGTTTGAGTCCACTTAATCCATGGTGAGCATATTTCTAATACTTCTTGCATCTGGGGTCTTTATAGTAGAGGTCACGGTATGTGTTGAACAGCGTATACAGGTTGTACCTATCTTAAACATCTTAGAAATGTATATATTTTTTCTGTATTTCTATTCTATATGTTTCTCTCAATGCTGTATTTAGTGTTTCATAATATTCATAAGCCTAATCTTTTAGAGTTATTACGATAGTCATAATGAAGCTTTTTCATGATTTATCGCTTTTATGTTTGAATTGTATAGTTTGAAAGGTCTATGGAATACTAAATCCTTTTTCTTTATTAAATCCTTTGGGTTTCACAGACGCCAATATTGGATTCAAATCCCTGTTAAAATATCAGTTTGAAAACAAACCCACGAATGATCATAATTATTGTGCTTAAATAAAAGAATATATTTTTTTAATTCATACGATTTATTGTAAGAGTAAATTGCCTTTTTACGGCACACTTTTATATTATATTTTATATTCTTTTACTACACTTACTTTGAAGTAATATACTAACGCATGTAATTTGCTGGCAAACTCTTTCCAATGAGGCAGTTAAATGCCTCTGTCTTCATTTCTCTTAAATAGGCTGAGTGTTTATTTAAGCCCTTTTAGTTAATCATGCCAGTTATATCCTCATAAACATATTTATGAAGACAATAATCATATTTAATAATGATATTTATAGATTTTTTTAATACTATTGTTACAATCAATTTGAAGAGATCGTTTGAATTGGTCCTGCTCAATGGAATGCAGTAAACTTATAAATTTTATAAAAATATCCAAACGTACAATTATTCACGTCACTAACGATTTCATTTTTGTTACAATTCTGTCGGTAATATTATAAAGGAATATACATTTTTCTTTGAAAATGAAGTACACTGTATGTGAAGAAACCGTAAAGATACCCGCTACCGCTTCCGTTCCAAATGCGATCACACCCAACGTTTTTTTGGTAGTAGGGCGTTTGAATGCAATTCAAATTTAATTTACGTTTTATGGCAAGTGCTTCGTCGGATGCTGTTCACTTCTTAGGTTTTTATTTAATTTCCTGTGATTATACTGATTTACCCAGTATATAGATAGCGAACAAATATATTAAGCTTTAATAAAACTCATTCCCATTATAATCCTAATGTTTGCAAAATTATCAAATAAATGCACATCAATACTATTTTGTATTGACATTACATGCACGCAATACAAGAAGTATTAAAACGTATATAAAATTAAATAAACAGTGTTTAAAAAGCATAATTTAACTACAATACTGAATATATCAATGAATGTATAGAGAAATGACACTACTGTCAATTTGTAGTTGTACAGTCGAGAAGAAACGGCAAATTTCTCAACAGTTACTTTCTTCAATAGACACTTAACACGTGATAACAAAAATGATTGTAACTTCTATAGAACTGGATGAGGTTATAATCGATTATTTTTATTGGTTTCTGTCACTGATAGAGATTATAATCATGCTTTGCAACTTTCTTTTGATTCAATTAGTTAGATAGTTTGATCAGTTAACCGTGTTTCGACTTACATGTTCATGTATTAATCACGATGATTGCCGACCGACAATAATAAAAATCATATGTATCAATGAAAAAAATTAATTTCATAATTATATATATTTATAACTATTTTTATTATAATACCAGTTTCACGCGTAATAAGGGGTATTCAGGTCATTTAATCTCACCAGCGCATCTAAAACACAATACTGAGGGTAGATCCAGGAGATAATATTAAAAACAGTTTAACATTTGGTCCTCTCAACCCCCGTTACAATTAATTCGCCACCCTTAATGTTATTAATAATGTGAGCCACCCCATGATAGATGGTCAAGTGTGACATGTGGTTCTTTATTCACAAATTGATTTGCTAAAATCTGTATTATCTGTGCTATATACATTTGTTGACTGTATTTTTGGTGTTCATAACTTTTTTATCGTTCTTTATAAAAGTTTATTCCTTAATATATATCGATTTCGTTTGTAAATCAGTAGTCTGTAAGATATACGCAAAGTTTAAAAAAATAATTTTGATATATGATATATTTTCGATTACGACCTTTATGAGAACCACCACTTTCAACACTCCAGTCAAGTGCAAATTGACAGTCATAACAGATAACAGGTAACATCACGGAAAATTGTCAAATTTGAAGATTTCTTTATAATATTTTCCTTCACCGTAGCTACAAATCTCTTAAATATGTCTTTGTCATCTATCTGTCTTTTATCTGAGCCGCGTGAAGTAAAATATATTGTTTTTTTTCTGTTGATAGAGAAACAAAGTACCAACATATAAAGATACAGATAAAAGTTGGAACTTATGTACCATCCTATGATAATTTATATCATAAACGTTAATACTCTGAACCAATAATACTTTCTTACAAATCTTATTTACACACTCTAAAAACTCCGGACAATGACCGCTTGTAAACATAAGGGGTTTCATAGGGCTCCATTCTAACACCACAACTCTTCGCTATACCAGTTTCTTTTCATCGCGAATTGTAACAAATGTCAACTTCACCTAAGCCTATTATATGACGGATTACGCGTAATGAAATATCTTTAATCTTTATTAGTTTCTGTGCCGGCAAATTTTTGTTGGCATTCTCATTGATTGAGTAGTTTTTCCTCTACAGAAGGGATTTGGCTTCTTTGATTGGTTTCTTGTAATATGTTCTGTAGTAGCGTAGCGCGAGTTTCAGTCTTCAGGACTGCGCACTAAATTTCTTGCTAAATTGAAAAGGCTCCGTCATTTATAGATATTATAAAACTGTTCCATGAAAACAAATAGTTTACATACATTTTTTGAATAAAAAACTACTGTACTGTACGAATTTTCATGATCTTTATCAATAGATTCAATGATTCACGAGGAACTTTTAGGTGTACGGGGCTTATGTTATCGTCATCTAGCATCTACCGGTGTTGTAAAATGGTTTTGAGAGTTTTAAATCCACAATACCAAGTTTTTTAGCAATAAACAAATCGTGAGCATCTTTACTAATTAACTTTCGCTTACTCTCCCCTGTTCTCATTTCTAAAGAATGTGTCAATGTAATGGAATCGAGTAACCTACTCGATTAAATATTCAATCAATCAACAACGCCAGTCATGTCGATGACGATATACGAGACGGAGTTGGACAAGCAAAGAATAGTATATCTCTCGAATACGCAGCGTCTTTAAGTCACTGTTAGTGTCTTTTGATGTGTTACTGATGTTTGATTTTTAATATTTATTACCAGTTATCCTCACTCAATAACACACTTGTTGTAAGCACGTAGAACTAATCCACAAGGATACATCAGTCGGTCCTAATGTCATTTCATTGTGTGGTGGTGTTTAGTCTTGAATAAATGTTTCTATAAATGGATCATACATATATTATATTATTACGAGTAATTTATATATTTTCTAACATTACATTTTCTACAACGATGAATCATGAACCGATCATGTTTGGTTTTTCTGTACGTTATTTTTAAACTTTTTCAGAATAGGTTTTTATTGTGTTGCGATCCAACTTGATTTTAAAAGTACCTATTACTGCCAAATTAACGTTTTCATATCTCTCCAGATGTCAAGCCGGCACAGGGCGATGCGTGGTCGACAAGGCCCATCGGAATCAGTGCCAAGCATGTCGGCTTAAGAAATGTCTCGCAATGGGAATGAATAAAGATGGTAAGTAGGTTGATATTTTTTAGGTAAGGTAATCAACACGCCTGCGATTACTTGTGTGGTTTAATCTAATAAATATGTTTTCGTTTTTAATTCAAAATGGTAGTTTTTTTTTTATTTTATATTTTCTATTCCGACTAATTAACACCTACTAAGTTATTAATAATTTTATTAGTCAATATATCTGTTATAGGTGGCGATGGACGTGGGCAATTCAATTAAAGTATTAGTAATAGTCCACGAGTAGAATCGAACCACTTCTCAGTTTTATGTATTCAAGTTTAAATAAACAAACAAAACAAACAAAAATAACAAACAAACAAAATAAAATAACAAACAAAAAGAACAAAATAAAATAAGTTTAAATTTTTAGTTATGCCATTCGTTTATTGCCTCTTATATTACAATTCAAACATAAAATAAAATTTCAAAAACCTTATTACTCATTACACGGATGCGCTGTTTTTCAGTCGTTCTCTTCTCGCTGAGATGTTGTGTCGGAAATACAGCAGTTGAAGAATCCCAAATCGTCAGCTGTTATATATTAGAAAAAACAACAAAACAGGATATTTATAACAACTGATAGTAATTTTGCTTATAACAATGGCTCTTAGTGTTTGTGTGTGGGTATGTTTGTTAGTTTTGTTACTTTTATTATTTGGAGAGCCATTCATTTAAAAGCAAAAAATAATTTAAATTTAAACATTTCCGGTGGGCAGTATTTCTAACATTAAATTATACACAAAGTACAGTAATTATCAATTATAAAAAAAAACATTTACTTAAATCACTGAATAAGAACTAATTTCATCCTGTTCGAAATTACAAATTTATATGCGTTACCCATATTTCATTGCGTGATCGCCTATGTCGCAATAACTTCGTCTCAAAACAAATGTTATCGCAAAAAATTAATAAAACGATTCTTATAACAGTACTTATCGTATTAAATTCGTAGTTCCCACGTCGAAACACGTTCTATCTACACGTCATAACTAATCAAAACACAACGGGCTCCCGCTACGCCCGGCCCGGTGTGTCAGGCGCAGCGAATGAGTCAATTAGGCGAGATGGTATTGGGACGGACAACCCTCTTTGTTGGGGCAGTCGGACGCTGTGGAGCTTGCGTAGACATACTCGTATTTACCTATAAATTGTTACTACTTTTAGGTACTAAAATGAATGTACGCTAATAAAGTATCACAAGATCGAATGAAGAGTTTTCTGACGCCACTCTTATGTTCAGGTTTAACTGATGTTATGTAAATTGTTGTTTTTAGCAATGAAAAAATTTCTATATTTTAGCTATTACTGCACTGTTCAAGGTTAATCAATAAATGTAAAATTGATGATAGTCTATTTTCCAATCTTTAATGGATACATATTTGTTACAATTTCATTGTATCTCATTATCTATTTTAGAGTTGATTGCGATACTGTTGACTGCAATATTTAGTTTAATTATTATTTTGTAATTTATAATGGAATTAAAATATTTTGCATATTTGCCGGTGTAAAAACGAGTCTTACCTAAAATAGAGTAAGTTCGCAATAAACCGGAAACAAATAAAAACCTTTAGCGATTGTATTTTTACTCTGAAGTTATACTTAAAAACAAAGTGTACCCATAGTAATTTATAATTTTTTTTATGTAAGCAGCCGACAACCGAGCAGGCGAACCACCTAATGGTAAGTGGCCACCGTCGCCCATGAACATCATGCGTTGTTAACCAAGAAATAAAGACGAAAAATAGAAAGAAAGTCCTTCTTTTCTTGTTTATTATCAAACTTTTGTAAATGTACACTTCTACCGAGTAACTAGGCAGATATTGGTCATGTACCTACTTTAGTTTTATTTCTGGGTATAGATACATTTAAAGCCTCATGTTAATCATACTGAATTGAACTAACGTTAAGTAAAGTTGTATTTAGAAGTCGGTTGCGTTCCTCATAGTTTTTGACATTACTAAAAATGGTTTAGTAAGATAATTCGAATATTAATATCAATCGTTAGTACCTGCCGCGCTCTCTCTTTACAATATTAAATATATGAAGAATGTAGGACGAATATCCTAAGTAAATTAAGCTGATCTTCCTATATTAGCAATTCTTTTAGGTGTCTCATCGATACACAAGGTCTATGATGAATTTAACAAAAGAATATTAATAGAGGTCGCACCAGCAAGGGGTTACAAAACTCTTATTGCGCCACGCGCCAACACGTGCCGACGACCGCTCCGTATACAAATTACGGTTTACAGTGTCCATAGTACCATAAAAAGTTTGTTCCTATTTAATTTTTCAAGTTAAGTCGTGCATACGTTTGTTAGCTTAGTTCAGTAAATTCGCCGGAACGACTCTGACGGATAAATTTAAATGATAGGCCACGTTCCTTTAAAACGTCATGTTTACCTCTGTTCCGTGTTCACCAACGGGATTGAATTGTATAAACTGTTTGGTTTTTTAAAAGCGCTCGTCATACGAACGTTGGATGAACGATCCGGTAATTCAATTGATTAAAAAATGATTTAATTAATGAGGTAATATATACAATTTATAGTCAAGTCGTATTTAGGAAACCTCACTAGGTAAGATGTAGCTACAAACTATAAGAACTATGCGCACATTATTTTAATTTATTTAAACTTAACGCATTATTCTTTATAGAAATTTCCTTACTCATAATCGCCTTTAAGTTCAACATTTTGCCACGCACCCTTAACACGCTTTGTACCTTATTAAGTTCGCAAAGAATTATCCAACCCTTTATAGGGTTCGGTCCATTGTTGCTTATGCTACTTGTCTCCATTGTTGCCCTCAATGACCGCTGTCACTTTTCGTGCGGTGGCACTATTAGCTCTGAATTTAATAGCTGTTTAATAAACTGTTTTATAATGGCATCCAAAAGCAATGGTGTAATGTCATATGATTATTTACTAGTAATAGTAAGACAGTCTCGCTTCGTTTTGGAACTTTTTGATAAACATATATATTGACTACCCCATATCCCAGTTGGCAGCCCAGAGGTCTCGGATTCTATTCTCGGCATAGCACATTTATGTGACCGATATATGTTTGTTCTCGAGTCTTAGGTGAGTCATGTTGTAATGTCATAGTTATGTATGTAAAGCCATCCGTAACACAGGGAATTCTAGTGCGGGGATGTTGATGTGTGTAATCGTTTATTATTCTATTACCCGATATGAAAAATATCCCAGATTTTGGGTGATAACAAAAGTTATATCAAGAATTATTTAAATCTGTTCAGTGGTTTTAGTGTTAAATGTGTTCAGATAGACAGACAGACATTGATTCCAAAAATTATGTGTTTAGTCCTCTACATATATCGATAACATTAAAATTTCCAGAAAATGATCGAGGTACAGATTCAGTCCTGTTACTGTTATCTTAACAGATTTTCGTAAGTTGTCTTTATTGGAATTTAGTTTGAAATTAATTAGTTTCTTTGCACGCACGCAAATTAGTTATAGATCATAATTGGTGTACCTTACATTGCGTACTTAACTAGTTACGTATGTTAAAATAAAATCTCATTGTACCAATAAACTTAATTGTCCTGCTTAAAGTACTTCGTTTAATTCCAAAGTTTCCCATAACGAGTCACCGCAATTATCGTGTCGCGAGTTCGTAATGCCCTTAAGCCGAATCTAATCAGTCTATGGGCAAAACCACGCCTCCATTATAATGAACGCCACATTCCCACAAATACAGATAATTAAGCAAAAACTACAAAGCTCTTGTCCTCAGGCGTTCACACTTTTCATTCAAATGAGCACCCCTCGTAGCGGGCGGGACATTTAACCGCTCGCGTATAATTTGAAAATGTATCTTTTTATTATTTTTGGTTGGCTAAGTACAAATCCTTATCTATTAATGGCTGTTAAATAGTTTGGAGATATTTTCAAATAGCTGTATAAAAATATTTTAGGGCCATATCTATCTTTAACGGATCGGCTGTCAAGTTCTTTATTTTGGTTCTGAAGCTATCTTTATTTTCTGCTTTAAGTGCCTACTCTCTCGAATACAATATGAAGTGTTTTATTTTATTCTTCAGAAGAAGTAATGGTTTTGAAATAGACTACTTGGGATGTGTACATCAATCTCACAGAAATTTGTCTGACTATTATTAGTTGCTACTATCAAAAGATACATTTAAATAAAATATCAGAAAATAAAGAAGTCGGTGTTTCCGTTGCGTTTCCAATAAACGTAATAAAGTAAAGTGATTTCATTAACACAATTTGAAAACAGTAAGCAAACAAGGATCCAGGTCAATCAAACTTGAAACTCCCGATTTCCATTTACGCGATTACCATAACGTACGCATATTTGTTCAATGAAATGTTGATCCAATTTAACACGAAAAGAAACTGACAAAAAGATGTTTGAAGTAATGAGGGTGTAGAAATGTACCCGGCGGCACTCCCGACAGGATTCCGCCTTTATTGCTTTAAGTTTTGCATTATTTTGCTCCCGGCTGTCTCCCGTGAAAAGGAAAGCTTAATTTGGTTACATTTCGAGACGTCGACGCGACAATCTCATTATTCTCGGGTGTTGGGATGCTGCTTCACCTTGTCAAAAGCCTCAGCCCGTACATACGACTGTGCGGTAATTAAAGGTTCCCCTTTAATTTACAAGTTCTGTCGGCAATTTGTATTGTAGTATTTGTTCATGAAAGCAATAGATGTGTTTTAAAAATTAGCTTTTCGTTTATGAATTGTACTGATTAATTAAAATCCGGTTAAGGTTCAATAATTTAAATTAAAATGTTTTTTTCTTTATTATCAATGAAGCTGGTAATTATTGTCCAAATGCGAATCATAAATGTGCTTGTAATACTTTGATTTTGTTTATTTTTTAATGTGTCTCGTCAATTTTGTATGTGTGCATTTTTGAATACTTGTTGACAGCGGAAAGATTAAGAAACGGAAAAATTGTTCTAAGACTATACTACTAGGTGCTATAAAAACTCACTAAGTTACATAAAATATAGTACGTCTTTTTTATCTATGTTAATAGTTATTATTTCATTCACCAGAATTATTAGGAAACATTAAAAACAATCATAATGCATTCAAAGCACACTCACACAGACATAAACAGGTGCAAAACGGAAAATTAAACATTCATTTGTAAAATTAAATGCTAATGGGGTGATTTCAGAATTTAATCCCCAAATGTACCTTTTGCAGATCGCTTTAAGCTCGGACTCACGAAGTACTGACATGGAGAAAACATTAAATGTTGAATTATTTTCATAACATTTAAATCAAAATGCATGTGAGTAGGTATATGCTCCAACTAACAAATTTAAGACACGTTCTTTCGTATTAAATATAAATTTAACGAAAACATTCACATGATATTTATCTCTAATGTATAAGATTTTATGGAGATTTTATCATTAAGGCTACGTAGATCTAATAATAATATATAATCAGTAAAGGATCATTTGCGGGCTCTTCCGTCCGTCTATCACTTAATCCTCTTCGAAAGTATTCAATGGAAAATGTTCAATTTGTTGCACATGTAAATTTAGGTGACTCAATGAGGAACGGGAGTATACCATGAATAAAAATAAGTTCTTGAGTTCATTAGAAGGGCATTAAATTTTCAGTAAGTCAACCTATTTTATAATACGTTTGTTATCAAACCTAAAAATATATACCTAGTCACTAAACAATATTATGTGGAAAATAACACTGAATGAAATTCTGTTAGCGACTGTACCCGAAATCCGACGTCGTACCCTAACACTTAACTGTTTATACCGGAGTTAAAACTATAGACACTGATTAATGGGAATTTAATCCTCCCACACAACCCCTAAATCCTGGCCTGTGTTAAAGTTCTACCAACTCCAAAAGGTCACATTTCCTACCATCGCCACCCAAATGTATACACTTATTGCATTCGAATGAAGCTGAAAATCTAATTACCGGTACATCACGATCAATCCGCAAGAGATCCATCAGACAGGACTTCTAACTTTTAAGTCGGAGGAGTATGAGTTCGAACTCGAAAGGCTTACGGTCGTGTTTCCAACTGTCTGAATTACAAATTCTCAAAAATTCCGGTCGACGGAATTTGAACTTAAAGTTGTGGCTAATAAAGCCGAGAACAGAATTCGGTGTTCACTGGGATCAATAACCACTGAACCTGAATCAGCTTGGCAGAAGCCATGGCCGAGGCGAGTTGGCATGAGAATGGAATTCTAAAGGGCGAAAGCGAGACGGAACGATGTCGGTTAGTTATGCTTCAAATAAATGGTTTAAGGGGTGGCATCAGATGAGGCCCGCACCTGATCTGCTTGATTTTATTTTTCAATTATGGCGGAGAGTACCTATTGAAAGGGTGATTTTATTTTTGCCAGTTCTTCTTTGAACGCAATTCTTTCCCATTCAAGATTTATAATTGGATTTTAATGAATCCTGATTACGGAAAATCAGATAACCTAATAGCATGTAACATTTTAATACATATTAATAAAAAATAAATAAATGAACATTCACACAATCACACTTCCGCACTAGGATTCTGTGTGTTGAGGATGTCATGGATGTAGGTAGGTACTCGAATATGGCATTATAGACACCCATGATTTGAGTTATAAATTTGTCACATCAATGTTTGTTCCTGCCGAAACTCGAACCAGGCACCCCTCTTGTAATAAGCAGGATTGCTACCAATTGGGCTATGTGCTATATATTTATTTTAGCTAAGTGGATGACCAATTAAAGACTTGAAAGGCATGTACTAGGTTATCACAGATAGTAGCAAAATTATATAATTTCATCCGTGGTCCTATGTGAGATTATATTACGAGTATTTTTGAATTAATTATAAAGATATTTTTAAATTAATTATCATAAAAATTTGTAAGCCTCTAAATGACACCTAATTTTACAGAAAATTTTCTGAGTTTTATTTTTAATTCCACTCTTTCAATTTATTTATTTCTTAATATTGGATATGATAGTAGTAGTACAATTGTGAAACTTGCAGTTGAAAAAAATCAGAAATAATCATGCAGCAGATAACTATCAACCATCTCACTCGCACGTATTCAACTAGTTTCTGTCCTTGTTGTTCACGACACCGGAAGTGAGACCTCAAAGATGGCTGCGGCCGGATGTGGGAGGGGCCATTTGATTTATAGCTATTTATTATTATTATTTATTATTATTTATTGATTTATAGATAGTCTGGGGTAACGCTGACCGTTGTAGTTTTAACGTTTCAAATCTATGAATTGATTTAAGTTTATCGTTGAGCTAAAAATGTGTTATTTAGATCTACCTAGATCAGAATAACACGTGTCTTCACAAGGTTATTACATGAATAATTCGTAAAATCTGAAGTTACATTTCTATTGTTATGAGACCAAAAATATCTGCCAATGTTGTAGAGTTAAGAGAATGGGTGATAATTAATGAAGCAAATGATATCATTCACTAATTTATTGTGCCTTGAATCCAGTTGTGTGATACCCACCGTATATATTAATCACCTATTAATAACTCGCTCTTACTATTTCTTAACAGAATGCCCATATTGACTTTTATTTCATACTATATTTAATTACTAACCAATAAAATGTTGACTTCGTTTTAAAAACGTCTAAATTTTCCTAAACTTTGTTTTCTACAAACTTTGTTCAGACAATTACGAACTAAACAAAAAGCAATCAGCTAAATCGGTGGAGCCGTTCTCAAGTGACGATCTCACATACGTGAGTCAATCGATTTTTATATAGACAATAAAGATTCGCCGGAAACGGAACCATTTCGAGAGAACAGTATCCTAGAAAATGATCTACAGTACATGATACAAATGTAGTATAATGTAAATATCTTCATCGGTTTCCCTGTTAAGTGGTGATAGATAGAAAAGAAATGATTCAGGCACCAAATCGATAATGAAGGCTTCCTACATTTGCAAAACGTTCAGCCACGACGTTTACGACGCGAAGGGTTAACGACAATTCAAGTACAAACAAAATGCAAATACAAAATCTCTATTCGGCCAGTTGACCGCGGTGATTCCAAAAACTACTGTACGCGCAAATACTACGTACTTGGTGATATGTGATGAACTTAAAAAAATATATAAAGTGCCTGATATTATACGAGTAACAAGTGTTTTGCGTGGGATAACTAATTATGCAAATAAAGAAAGTGTTTTCGGAGCCGAAGCGGGGTACTAGTGTAAATTAAAAATTAATGAATGATTAAATCGATCAACATTAGTACAAACAAAAAATGTAGAGAATACAATTTATAAAATACCTAAACGATTAAATATTACTTATATAAATAAAAAAAAAAACAATCCTCGCTTTGTAACATCTTATTATGTTTATTTATTATTATGTTTTTTAATAAATGTTAGCTTTTTATAACACGTATTTTTAAATTTTTGATTGATGTTATAGTTTTTAAAAGTAATTACTACAAGTTATATCAATCACTGTTGATTTACTTCTACTTGTTAAAGTTTATTGTTTAGGTATAAAATATGTATGTCAAAACTCATCATCACAGTTATAATAATTTGATTTTTCAGACACACAGACAGATAAACATATTAAAATTATTTAACAATTAAATCAAAATCATTTAATCACATAGGTAGGTATAAATACACTTATGCACGTTATTTTTTGCTTCTACTACCGTTTCGCGTAGGTGCTTTAACGTTGAGGACAAGAACCGACTTCGGAAATCCCCCAACTCTCTCTATATCACATTCCATACTTTTGCAGCAACGTAGACCATTCGCCTATTGTATCTCACCTTCGCACTTTAGATTGCAAGAACCAATAACGTAACGAAATTTCAATTTTAACCAGCGGTGCAAAATGAACGCCAGCCAAGAAACACAGCGACCATCAGACCAGAAGCACTGCGAGACATGGATCAGGAACGAGCTTTGAGGGAGGCTGCAGTCGCAGTTGGCGTTTTTGGGTGAGTTGATGCATTATAATACAATATTATTATGCATGCATTATAATATAATAGGGTTTGATGTTTAGATGACACGAGACACAATTGAATCTTTATCATCTATATTCATGATACAACTGTGATCGGCCCGAATCTGAATTTTTTTCAAATCTTAATGTGAGTAGTAGACTTGTTGTCGATATAGAGGTCTAACCAATTATTTGTTTAATTTTCTGTCTATCTGCCTTTATGTCTTCGTTTCTATCTGTTTACGTCTAATAGTAAACCACTTAGCAGATTAGACGATTCTTGGCATACTTGGAACAATCTAGGACACTTTTCATCTTAAGTAATTCATATGTTCCCGGGGAATTTTCCAAAGCGAAGCGAGAGTAACATACTAGTTTGTGATACTATCATTGTATTCCCGCCATCCTCGGTAGAGGTAATCCTAGAGCGGGCGTATGCGTATGCTTATGTAATGTAAACACTAGAGAGTAGGCATAAATAACTTTGAGGACATAGCAAAGAATTTCGTGTATAATATACAAATTTCTAAACGCTAATACTTTTTCTAGTTATTTATATATATATTTCATATAGCCCTGTTTTGAAATCGAATAGACATGCGATAATATAGAGAAATATTATTTTTAACAGATTTCAAAAAATTAGGAGATTCTCAATTTGTTTGTATTTTTTTATTTTTGTTGCCCTATAACTCAGTCCCATTTAAATTGAAAAAAAAAATCACCCCAGCGGGTGACAAATAGGAGATGAATCGTTTTTATTCTATAATGGTTTGGTTATGTATTCACCACTAACTGACTCTGAATGATCTAGTGGAGCATGCCCAGTGAAACTATTCTTTTACTGTTGGTTACCAAGTACTGACTGTTTAGGCAGCTGATTCCCTGTCTCGAAGATGACGTCATACTTAACGATACCATCTTCGGTGTTTTCAATTATCTTCATAAATATGTAGCTACGTTATCACGCTCGACGGGAGTAGATTTGTTATAAATGTTTTGAGAGGTACTTCACACAGCCGCTACAATCGTTTAGAACGGGCTCGGATTTTATTTACAACTAGCTGTGCCCGCGACTTCGTCCGCGTGGAATTTAAAAAAAAAAGTATTTAGTAGAAATAAAAGTAGGTAGCCTAAATTACCCATTATTACATCAGCTACCTTCCAGTGAAAGTCCCGTCAAAATCGGTCCAGCCGTTTCAGAGATTAGCCGGAACAAACAGACAGACGGACAGACAGACAAAAATTTTATTTTTTTTTATTTTGGTGTATGTACCGTATATACATTCATATATATGCATGTAGTAAAAATCGGTTATTTTAATATTACAAACAGACACTCCAATTTTATTTATTAGTATAGATTAATATATTTTTCAGTTTCAAAATTAAATTTGAGGTCGGTTTTTGTTATGTTAAAATATTTTTCTCTGTTTACTAGAAGTATATGAATAAGTATTTTTAATTCCAGTTTTAAGCAAGTAGTTTTCTTTCCTCTTTATGAAAAACCTATTCTTAAAATAAAATGCAACTTTCGAAATTGTAAGTACGTTTCATAGATCCCTGCGGTATACCTACTGTAAGCTACTAAACAGCATTGCAGCTAGAACGGAAAGCCGTATGGAAAACTGCGCTATCGATTACCTTTCGCGGAACTAGCAGTTTTGCCTTTAGGAAGCATTTTAAAAGGTTTAACGTCTTTGGAATTTTAAGCTCTTTAAGACTGTGCCTTGTGTTAATAATCATCATTTCACCGACCAGTCTCGATACTTATTTTGTTCATCCGTATGTTGTTTTCGGTTAGTATACAGTTTAACTATAATTATTATTGCGATTAATACTCTCAAAGGCAAAGACGAATCTAAATTTGAATTGGCTTCTTTTGGGTTAACTTTGTCTTTTCAACACTTTTTATTAGATCTGAAAAATCTTGAAATACAATTATTTATTAAATTATCGTACACTGAAGCAGGTGACAATTCATTTGAAATAGTTAAACGAATCCGCTCCGACTTCGTTCAGGTAAAAAATATGTCTATTTTAGTAGAATTTTCCATCCTAATCTTAATATGATATATGACCTATGTCCATTTGGAATAATGTATCTTACACATTGTAAAACATTATTATTATTATTCTAGGTAGCTCCACGGTTACCCTCCGCGTATACACAAATTCATAAAATTCGCGCTCTCTCTTAATAATATTAGTACTTATATAATATAGATATTTTCAATTGTTTATTAAATTTGTACATGTTATAATATGGAAATTAAACTACTAATTAATTAGGACACTCTATAATCTGCTTCTCTGCATTTATATTTTGTTTATTCTAGGTACATTATTCTTCAATTGACATTCTTACTTCTGACGTGTATGTCGCTTACTGACATTCTGTCCACAGATCTTATAACAGTATTGAGGAAAAGCATTGAGCATACACGCGTTAAAATGAGCCCTTGTAAAGGTTACCGCGTGGTTGATCCTAGCTCGATGATCAAACGTTGGCTGGGGATGGCTCGCGTGTTCATTGATTTTGCCTCGCTCGGTGGCGCGTCGACTTGGGACTTACCGCGCTATATTGTTCTCTAAGTTAGAGATATATTTTAGATATTCTAAGGTGTTAACCTTAAGTGCGGACTAGATAAAATTCTTATAGTGTATGTAACGAGGAGCCTTTAGCCATTTCTATTACAAATCACTAATTGTCAGTGTGATGATAGACTTAGCAAATTATCATCAAGGAATTCTTATAAAAATGAATGTTTTAAATCGGGAAAATCAGGGCATTTGAAAAGAAAGCCTATGAGACTTTTTCTTAGAAATAATTTCTCCCCTTTTGGGTTAGAATTTTTGAAAAATTATAATAATGGGGACGCCATCAAAACTGTCTACTATAACGTATAATTATTGTAGTAGTATGTCGACTGTAGTTTTATTTTACTTCAACATAACATTGCAACAATCTACGATAGTCGATATTTTTAATCTTATTCTAATATTTTAAATCTTAGTTTTGGTGTTTAGGGTTATGGGCAAATTTGTAAGATTAAATTTCATTACTTATGTTTCATGCCATTGGCAACACAGCAGGTCCTATATGTAGTTAAATATGACTGTTACATTATTCTGTGCATTAGATTAACGTTGTGACTATGTGACCATTAATTTGTTAAATAATATTGGTACGAAACTAGGAAACACAGCTGTTTAAAAAAAAGTACCATATCTTGTTGCCAAATCGCTCAATAACCCCACATTTTCCTCATAATCAAATTGAGCACAATTTAATTCACTACAACAAGTACACATTTGGCAGTCAAATCCCACAATCATGGGGAGTGCGGACCGTTGTACGTTGTTAACGTAAATCATGCATGGGGTATGCTAATGTAATATTTGTAGAGAACAGTCTATGGGTATTTTATGGGTCTGCGTGGAGAAAAACAACCCGGGAATGGGTGGAGAGTAGCTTGTTTGTTGGTTTATGGCTTGAGATGGGACGGGAATTAAAGTAAAGACATTATGTTCTATGGGATAGTGGAGTATTGTAGTTGATGGCCTCCATCCAAGCTTAAATTCAAGTTAACCTATTCAGCAATCTGCGTTGCTGGCCAACAGGCATCCGTGCGGCATCAGGTCCCTTCCTTTGATGGTCGGTAAGCTCTGCAATAATCAGGTTTAGCTTGACAATGGTAATTGACGTTTTAAATGATCTTTGTATGGTTAACTATTATTCTCATTCTAAGACCTAAAACTGAAATCCGCGAAATTTGTGTATCGATTCCAGTATTAGACAGCCAGCTACCCAGCGAGTTCATTGAATCTTCTTGGAAAGCTACGTGTTTGATGTTACGGTTGTCTGTAAAATTTAATAGGTGCTAGAAGCTGTAGACGAGAACGTTGTCGATTGCCTGAAGTTCGCCAACAGAACATCGGCTACCATCATACGGGTATCGTGATTCAGGCACTGCTTCCACTACTACTGCGATACGAAATTAGATGTATTGTAAACAGTAATGTAATTTACGACAAGATTCTGTTCTATTATAGGACGACGTTATGGCGTGTGCTGATCAAAAGTTACTCATGGCTCAGTGACCAGTAGCGTTCGATGGTTCCGCTATCCGCTGGCTAATGATGCGGATAAACCAGAAACTTGAAAGTGAAGTGAAGTTAGCTTCACTTTACATACTTTAATTGATTTTTCTTAGACCGCCAGTTATACGCTAACTTTAATGTAAAGTCTAGAATCGGCATAACAGCGATGGCTTGTGTTGCGGTGCTGGCTCCGATTTCTGCACCCACTTAAAATTGTTCGTGGTAGGGGTTTGGAATTAATTGCCACTTAGGATGGTAACGAATAACATCGTAAGCTTACCTACGTATTAGAGAATTTAATTCCATGTCACGTTCTGGAAGGTGTGCTAAGTCTGCCAATTACACTTCGGTGGTAGAGCCCCAAGAACAATAGTGGGGGTGTTATGGGTTGTAACTGTGACGTCTAGGAACATTTTTATACTCATGTGTTATAGTCGTACATATATTGAGAATCCATGGAAAGCCAAGAATTTTTTTAGAATTTATAACTCAATTGCTTCTTTATTTTATACATATATGCATTTGGCTTCACGATACGATACAATTATGGTTTCCTTGCGTTTAATAAACATTTAATTACTTTCTATTTTTGTGTCACAATCTTTCATTATAAAATAATGGTATAGTCGCATGTATAACATTTACAATTTTAAAATATCCACCCGCTATAAGGTCTAAATGCATTAGTTCTTCGTCAGTTCGCTCGGCTCTCTGCCAGGAAACGCTTTGAGCCTTTCTTTGTCAAACGGTCAACTACCGACTTTGTTCATTATTTGTAGAATATGTATTTTCTCTGTGACAACAATAATTTTATTCCGTTATCTCTGGCTAGAGATTTTGTGCACATCATTTGTGTGTTCTAGTAAATCTCATACGGAAAAATGTATCATTTCTTAAATTCGGTTGTTATTAGGTACGTGTAGAGATTAAGAATCGTGCAAGAGCCTCAGAAGTTATCTGCATAAAGAAGTTATTTACCACTTTTGTAAAAGAATTCACTTTAGAGTTCGACGTATTTGTGTTAACAAAGCTTTGTGTTAAACAAAGCGGGGGTGCTATTAGAACTTGGACAGGTGACCGGCAACTGGCAGCGTGATATCTTGGACCCCAGTTGTTATAATGCCACAGCGTTGTCGTTCCGTCGTAAGACGACGATGAAGATATTGAAGAGGATTGCGTATTCTGCAAGTCTCACGTTCTCGCAACAACAACGGGGTGCGACGCTTAAAGTTGTTTCCCAGCGGTATAGAAAAAAAAAACGAATATAGATTCTACTCGCGCACGAGGTGAACAATTGATGCTTATATTATAGGTTACATTGGCAAAGCTAGTATTACAGGAGATATATATTAATTTATTTTAATGCAGGACTGCTTATCTCGATCTTAATTAATCGGTCGATCCAATTGATCGAGTTAAATACGAAATTGCGGGTGCGGTCGGTAGCTGGATGGACAGATAGCGGCAAAATATCTTAAGCGCTTCTGTGTTTCAAAGGACACGTTAAGCTTGACGACTCTTAAAGGTTAGCGAGATAGTCTTCAGGACCATGTCTGACGACTACGGCGGCTAGATATGTCGGCTATGTTGGTAATATCGTAGG
>PDGT01000087.1:996553-1023904 GCA_003671415.1 Megathymus violae
GCCGCGCACCGCCGTAAACTTCAGAAGGTGGGGGATGAGCGGAGAGCAGAGCCCGGTGGGGCACGTGCTCAGGATCCGGTTTCGTTCTTTTGGGAGTCCTGTACATAGTGCTGAGGAAGGTCACCGGTGAGGTTTTAGTGTGGTAAAAATCCCACATGACCCGGTGTCGTTCCCACGGCGCCGGGTACCTTTTGAAAGTTCCCCGCCTCGAAAACAAAAAAAGGCCATTGGATGCCATGAGAATTTCAGTCACTTAGAAGGATGAGAAACTCCTCCATGTATGGACATTGAAGCAGCGTCCCTACCTCGTTTTAGGCTTCCTTAATCAGGAGCGAGAGACAGATAGGTACGTGCTTTATAGAAAGTCGATAATAATTACACAAAATTTCCTCCAAGGTTTACTAAAATTGGATGAAAGATGTGCGGGTACATAAAGATCGCGTTTTACAAGACACATCTGTGATTTCGCGAGAAAGAGATAATCATGTTTTGGCAAGCATGGCAGGTTTGCTGATATATTGAATAAATATAGGAGGTAGGTACATGGTTATAGAAAAAGTCTCAGATTCGTATACGTAAATGGATTCTATACTAAAAATAAAACGGTACTAAGCCCGAATCAGTACATTAATATATTACATTTTTTAATGCAAGTAGACTTTGTTATATTGATACAGAGGCCAAAACATATTTTTTTAATTTTCGCCTGTCTCTCTGTCTACAAATAACGACCAAAACTATGGATGGTGCGTGGCATTTGTGTTGCTTGTAGATATTCTAGGATACTTTTCATCTCGGGAAAAAGATTTTTTCAAGCGGAGTAAGAAACATATTTTTGTATGTATATTCTGTTAAGAGGGCTACTGCCTTCATGCCCTTTAACAATGCTAGTCCTATTTGTAAACGTATGACGTAGATTTTTTGAAGCGCAGCGATGGCGAATTGCTTATCTTCGAAGTTTTCTTCGACCAACGTGTATTACATATCATCGTATATTTCCGACCGCACCGTAATGTGTTATAGTAAATTAATTATGGGTGGCTAAATTGAGATTGATATTATATAATCTGTGTTTAGATTACAAAGGGACCTGTCCAGAACAGCAACTATTGATTTATAAATCTTCTTGTAGCTTAATTGGTTTATTGAATACAATTAACATGTTGTTATTCCGCTTCGTAAAACATACGCCTTACGATTATAAATAGTTTATGACCGCGCACGAAACAATTGCTATTAATTTGTATTAGGCATTTATTAAATTTCCCGTTTTCATAGTTAAATGAATTAGAAACACTAATTTATTCCAATGGCTATAGAAAAAGTAGTCAATGCTTCGGTTGCTATCCTTTTGGCAGAATGTCCATATCAAGTTTGAGTTAATGAGTACAATATTATCTATAATCAATTTCACATTTGAATTGTTAGGTATTTCTGAAGACGGCGATGAGACAGTTACTCATGGCGTAAAAAGCTTCAGGCTTAACGACCTAAGCACCTGTAATTTATCTAGTCTCCATAATGCTATTAATAAGTATGCTAACCTTTAATCATCATTAAAACGCAACTACTAGTCACAACATGGTCTAATAAAAATAAAACATGGTGTAATAAATACAAGTGAAAAAATAGAAGTCTATTCTAGTCGACTGAAGGTGTGTGACCAGAGTGATGTGACGTGACGTCAGAGAGGTGATCAAAGGTTGGCACAGCTCACTGAGCGCTTCGCTCATTAAATCTAACTCTGCTCATCCGTTGATTCGATTCACATAACACAATCAAGATGCGAATACTACAATATGAATTCTGATTTTTTTTGACTTCAAAAAAGGATATATGGTATACGTTCGATCGTTATTTTTATGTTACTGTATCTTAGGCTAACGTAAAAAACATTTCAATGTTCATATGGAAATTTATAATAGATTTGTAGTAAATTTTAACAATAGTGCAGTAATTAATTATGGTAAATACGAAGAAAATTGGGACTCTTTTCTCAGAAAATAGATCTTTTACGATTTACAATTACAGAACTGTAATATTATCTGACACATGATACGGGGAGACTGCAAATACATTAAGGTTTTTTCTTACTTTATACAAACTCCGACTATAAAGATTACATACTAATTACTACCCAATAATAGGTTAATTAAAGCGTAATTCAAAAAGAATGAACTGTAGAAGCCACTGAATCACATTAAATGTTTATACAGTGTATATTCATGTGAATTAAACACATAAAAGAACAGCGATAAAGAAATACGAAATTATAAAATTTCAACACTATTAAACAATCAACAACGCGCGTCATTCATTACACATACTTATCTGATCCATTGAACTTACGATTCATTCGGCGGCATATCTTTTATTTTCCACTCAAAAACATTGTTTTCTTGTTGCCGTTACGGTAGTTACGATAAATATTGACTAAATGAATCATATTCATTGGCTGTATGAGTCTATGAGGTGGTTTGGAGGTGCCGCGCTCGTAACGGTTTTCAATTCAAAATCATTTATTATCATTATTCAAAATCATTAACGGTATTCAAATTCAAAATCATTTAATCATATAGGTATTCAGTAAATACACTTATGAACATCATTTTTGCTTCTACCACCGTTTCGAAAAGGTACTTTAACAATGAGGAGAAGAAACGGCGAAAGAAATTCCTCAGAACATCTCTTAAACAACATATGGTAATTACAAAAGTTTAAACCTTACAAAAGTTTAACGCTTAAAATTTCCAATGGGCAACTAGCGTAACAAATTAGGAATCTCATTGTAAAAACGAATTCCAAGCCCCATAAAGGAACGCTGAACCTTTTGAAGACGATATGAAGATGTAACCAAATTATGCCTATTTCTTGTTTCATGATTGTGTGTATCACTTTTCTGCATATACCTATTTTTTTTTAATAAATACTAAATTACTATATATACACTGACTGGCTACGGTGAGTACACCTATTTCTTTAATTTTTTCCCTTAATGACTCACGCGACTTTAATCTGTATATAGCTCTAATTGCTCTTTTCTGTAATATAAATATTGAATCAATGTCCGCGGATTTACCCCACATTAGGATACCGTAAGACATAAGACTATGAAAATAGGCAAAATAAACAAGTCTAGCTGTCTCTACATCAGTAATCAGTCTTATCTTCCTAATAGCGTAGACAGACCTACTAAGTTTACTAGCGAGAACCGATATATGCGCCGATATATGCCGATATATGTATTTTTTTAAAGGTTAGGTAAATATAACCATCAGTATTTATCGATTCCTGTGGAAATTTAAAGAGGGGGTAAATGATGTAGTGGATTCTTCCTTCTTCTTCTCTCACTACCTGATACACCCGAACAACAGAATAAATCTTTCGTTGGAAGTTGAACCCTGTACAGAAAACGGATAATACTTCTTGATACGTTTACATAATGAAATCTAACTTTATTGCAGACTAGTCTCGTTCCGCGGAGACCGGTGTTATTACGATTAATGTTGTGTATACCGTGTTCCAGACCTCCAGTCTCTTTGGCGATGGCGTTGTCTCCGGCGCGCTACCCGCTCCTGTCTCCGCACTATGCCCCCCTCCCGCCCCCGCAACCCGCGCAGTTGCCGCTGCCGGACTCTTCCCATGACAATCACGAGGAAGGGAATACGCATTCGGATAGTGATGGTGAGATTATAAATTTATAGTATGAATAATGTTCATTTGAGGAATTCATTTTTACCGATATAAAACATGATATTAATAGTTCATCGTCATCCTTTACCGTCGGCTACTACAGTAGTGGTGGAATTATTAATGGCAGATAAATAAAATAATACTGTATAGTATTGGTATTGTAAATAAAATTGACCAACTTATGAATGATTGATAAATTATTGCATCAGCTTAGACGTAAAGACGAGTAGGTTATTATGGGATATTAAATGTAATATTAGTTTTTATTTTGAGTGTTATCCATGTGTCGTTGCCAGCGTTGTAGGGTAACGTTGAAAATAAGAACTTCACTCAGCTTGTAGTTCAGTTTCTAAAAGCAGAATTCCTGCAGTGCTGGTTTTCTGTAGAACCCTCAAGGCAGTACGGGCAGTGCCTTAGTCGCTTCTACAACATGGTGTTAGTAATAAGTTAAAAAATGAACGTAACAATATAGTAAATAAGTAAAGTATAATAAATAAGTAAGTGTACTTGTAAGTACAAGAAAATAATATTCGTATATTTTAATGGAAATTCATTTATATATAAAGTAACAATTTAAAAAAAGTTAATACAAATATGCGGTCACTATGTACAACAAAATCTCACTGTCTATTGTCAATTGATGCTGGCGTCATGACTAAAGCATTCATGTGGTTTGGTTCAATAGAAAGTATCAATATATGTCCTGTATCTTTTCCACTTACTTCTTATAAAATAGATTGATTAAATTATAATATGCCTCCTCCAAAGTATTTGGCTGCGACCGCGATTGACAGCGACCTGCTATAATTATATCATCGTCCATTAATACGAAAATATAGCTACGTTCAGTTGGGAACTCACAAACCACACTCCAATTCCAGACGACAGCATCGACGTCACGAACGAAGAGGATTCCACTTCGTACTCCCCGCCGGCCGCGCCCAGCTACCCGCAGAACTGCGCGCCTTACAGGTTTGTGGTGGCTGTTACTTGTAGGAACCTTCATAACCGTGATTCAGGTCTCTTGTCACATTTGACTTATACTGCAGAATGTGGCCATAACATGATCATGACGTCTCCCTTCGTAACTTAATAATCCTACTGATAATAATTATAATCCATACGCGAAGCCCTAAAAGCAAACAGGCTGGCTTCTGTCGCCTCTTACGACACCCTGTTCTAAAACAAATCAACATTATATAAACAGTAATATTATTGTTACCAGAGCCCTCGGGGTGGAAAGTTCAGCGGAGACGGCAGCTCGGTTGTTGTTTATGGCCGTGAAGTGGGCGAAGAACTTGCCTTCCTTCGCTAGCCTCGCTTTCAGGGATCAGGTATGGAACTAGCTTTTACGCCAATAGCGAGAGGTGCAGACGAACCTTCTAATTGTAATAGACCAATCAATGGATATCTTTAGCATCAAAGACATCATCGAGGTGTTGCTAGTTACAAAATATGGCAGCAGACGCAGTTCCATTTGGATAGAGAAATGCGCCCAAAAATTATACAAGATAAATTTATTTAATTAAGTAACCTTCCTGATTTCGATCGTTTAATGCTGTTCTCAAAAGTATTATGTGCACCAAAGTCTAATTGTCTCGAATAATGTTACTATAAATAAAATAGATTAATTAATCAATAACGAGACCCCCCCTCGAAGTGTTACGTTGCGACAGCTCCTGCAATAATTTTTTCAAATCAAATCAGTTAATTGCTGAATGAGGTAATTAAGAATGTACATTATATTTATGTGCTTGTATATCCTACCCCAAAGTAGCGTATAATAATTATATGTGAAGTTAGTGAAACATTCGATTGCTGATTGAAAAGGTTATAAATTACATCACAGAAGTTTGGTTACTCACGACGGTTGCTATTACCCTCCTTGTTACCTGGACCTCTAACAATTATTATATTAAAATCGCGTTTAAAACTTCATGGCCCATTTTAAAAGGAATGGAGATGAAGAATGAGTTAAACATTATAGTGAAGAGTTTAGGGAGTTCCAGCAGAAGGAACTATCCGTTTGGATTATGACTACGTTTACGGGTTATAACTTTGGTTTCTTGAATTTTTTAATTGACTAGAAAAGAAAGTGGCCAGATGGTCAATCTATGCTATCCAACATACAGAAAATCCCAATGCGAGTTGTGTTTTTTGTAATCTTTGTCAGTCGTAAGTCGTGCTATGGAGGTACTTTTTGGTAACAATGAACGACAATCCCGTCTCCTAGAGATGGCGATTATATCTACTAAAAGAGTTTTAAATTAAAATTCAAAATTATTTAATCGCAGGTATTCTAGCTATCTTCTAGTCCAGTGCTTCAATGCTTCCCAAACGTTTTTTGTTCCAGTACCTCTTATTAAACTTTTCAATTATAAGAGTACCCCTCCTCTGATAACTCCATACTTACTCCTAAAAATGTGTCTCGTTTCTCTTAAGGTCTAGCATCTTAGTAAATTATTAGTTATAAGGTTCGTTTTAAAGTACATATTGTAGATGTATTACATTATAATAATGTTTATATAAGATAACTGTTTTAAATTCTTAGTATTTCCGCCATTACCAATATAATTTTCATGTACCCACAATGGGACCCTTGGGAGTACGCGTACAACAGGTTGGGAATCGCTGCTCTAGGTTGATCACGCAATTTTTTGTTTCATATATAAAGGTGCTTTAACAGTTGAGACTAAGAAACGGCGAAAGAAACTGCTCAGCACATCTTTTAAATCAACACATGATAATTATAAGTTGCAGCGCAATTATTTCTGAACGCCCTGGTCAATTATGAATTATATTTTGTTAATGTAGTGTATGAAAACGTACAGCTCATACTTTGATTTAAATGTCATAGTGTTATATTAGATTCAGTTTGAATATATGGCAATTTAATTTACCGAGTTAATGGTTTGGGTTTAAAAAAAAGATGGTTGGAAAAATACCGATTGCAAGATGTAGATATTGTTTATGAAGGACGAAATAGATATAACGGATGGGAGAATAGATAGAAGAATATAAATAACGGCTAGATTATCCGATGCAGGTGATTCTAATCGAAGAAGCGTGGTCGGAGCTGTTTCTACTGAACGCGATCCAATGGTGCTTACCGTT
This sequence comes from Megathymus violae, assembly GCA_003671415.1. NCBI lineage: Eukaryota > Metazoa > Arthropoda > Insecta > Lepidoptera > Hesperiidae > Megathymus > Megathymus violae. The sequence goes on from PDGT01000087.1 coordinate 1,003,361, forward strand.
GGATGCGGCTTGCGCAGCGCTCTTTGGCAACGAACAAACCGACCAAGGTACTTCATAGAAAATAAATATTACTTTTAATGATTCTTACCATAATACTTTAAGTATGTACTTACTTATGTACACGTAGTACACAGTGGGACACTGGTGCCTATGCTAAACTATTGCCGTGTATTTCAGAACATCAAGTTTCCATCCCTTATTACATTTAATTGTATTTCTTCGACTATGGCAAGTAATTAACAACTATGTATGTGTGTGCGTTCGTGTGAAATTAAATAATGCTCGTGTATAGCTTATGTACAATCACGGGCCTAAATATATTGCTATACACACATTAGCATTAACAGGAATACTTACAATTATATCTGTCTGTACGGACGCAGCAAGAATGTGATCCTTCAAAGGCAGAATATTAAAATGATGACAAAAGATTCATACCAAGCACAACGAATTCATTTTTTTATCGCATAAACATTCCTACTACGGATTCATCAGTCTATCGGGGATGTAAGAATGTATAAAATGTGAATCCCGCCGTGATCGTTTGTACGCACCCCTCCATAGTCGACCACCTGACCGTCGACTTCTTCCGCGGAAGATGCTAGGGCTGGTGTCCCTCGACCGCCAGGGGAGCGACTGCTAGACCGTGTATGAATGGTTAGTGCAACCGAAGTTCGCAAAACCCCACTCAACAACGGCAGTTATGTTACCAGGTTGTCCTCCTAAAGTTACTACTTTAGCTTGGAGTTTCCTCGAGTCCCGAACTCCCGACGCATTGGTCGCGCTTTTAGCGGTCTCACGCCGCGTGAGATGTTTCCGATTGATCGATTGACTGATCGTTTGCCAGAGAGCGGCACGAGCTCGGCCACGTTGCGGCGGCTGCGCGACGTGCTGGCGCGGTACCGTGCGGTGCTCGTCGACCCCGCAGAGTTCGCTTGTATGAAAGCCATCGTGCTATTCAAATCAGGTGATTTCACTTAGTTGTTCATCCAAATTGAAGTTAAGTTAAGCCATGAAATACCCAAGTTAAAGTTGAGCCATGTATAATAATTACCGCTATATGTAATTGTGTGCGACTGGATTCTGGGGTGTGGGCCTGGAGATCTTTCAAACAGGTCGTCCTAGTAGACTCCAGACTCTCACACAGACGTTCCTACTTTGAACTATTCATATTTGTATGTTGAAACTTTATAATCCTGTCTGTCTTTATAGAGGGTGTAAAGATTTATTATTATTATATTACTATTTATTGTCTTACTTCTTTTTATTTCTATTTTTTTTTTACATCATACACCATTTGGCTGAACTCGGCAAGAAAAAAAGAAGTCAACACTGACAATCAGTAGCCATGTTACATTGTGTAATAAATAAAAGTATATACCTACATCATATTATCATTACAACCCATGTGAGTGTTAAAGGCAGAAGGAGTTAGCAGTGATAGTCTAGTGGTTCGAATGTAGGTCTTCGAATCCTGCACGTAATGCACTATTATTTCATAATAATAATTATGTGCGTATAGAAATACACACACACATACATACAAATATATATACCAACACCCAGGGTCGACTGGTGGAGAATGCCTTAAGCCATTCAGTTCGCTCGTTGTATGACTTTTATTAAAGTTTTCCAATATGGATTCAATACATATATTCGTTTACAGAAACCCGAGGCCTAAAAGATCCGCTCCAGATAGAGAATCTCCAAGACCAAGCGCAAGTAATGTTAATGACCCACGCGCGAAGTGCTCATGGTAGTGCCCCAGCCAGATTCGGTAGACTGCTCCTTCTCTTGCCGTTGCTCCGACTAGTCAGTCCCCAGCAGTTGGAGAAGGAGTTTTTCGCCAAGACCATAGGACAGACGCCCATGGAGAAGGTATTGGCCGATATGTATAAAAATTAAGTATCAGAAAATCAGTCCCATTTAAGGGACTTAAGATCAATTATGTCGAATTTGTTGACGCATTTTTGAGCCGCGTTTCTAAAAACGTATTAGGTACTATTGTTGCATTTTGTCAGTCCTAAGTATCTGGAGATTCATTGAAAGACTATAGGTTAGGCAAACCATACGTTTCACTAATATGTATGAAAATTTAAAAACTACATGACCGGCTCGAAGGACCATTACATGTGTCCTAATCAAAGGACTATTTAAAAATATTGCAATCAGATTGCTACATTTTGAATGGTGTGATGATTATGTATATATCACAGAATTGTAAAAAAAATTACACTTTAATTAAGTAACTTTTAAAATAACTGTAGTAATAAAAATACATACATTTTAAATTGCATATAAGTATTTGAATATATTATATGAACTGTTTTAGCTATTAAGGTAATAAGGTAAAAAATTGTAGTTACAATTCCTGCTTTTTGCAGTAAGAATCGTATAATAAGATATTTAATTGAAGACATTAATCTGATTGTTATTAAAATCAGAATGTAATTGTTATTTAAATATGGTTTAACGATTTAATATTGTAATTATTTTACTACTTGTAATGTTATTATATAGACATGTCATAGCTACAGTTTTTAAAACATAGGTACTAATTTTCATCGCACCCTATTTCCTAGAAATACCAAAATTAGTGTAGAGTTACATAATGTATATGTTAAGAGTTAAAAAATAATTTTACCATAATTACAATCTAGTCAAAATTAACTTTAACAGAAACATAATTTATGATTGTCGAAAAGTTAATAAATCATTTTAGTTTAAATTTTCCATGAAGGAATCAAAGGCCTCATTTAGCATCGATCTAAACTTAAGTAACGGTGTGTTTAGTTTATTAATGTCTGTCGGTAGTTTCCGTGTTGCGTGTACACGACGTCAGTAAAAACCAGGGTTCGAAAATATCCGATATTTATTATAAATATCAAAATACGGATATTTAGGATAAGACTACTCGGACATGAGTTTAATATTAAGCCAGTTTAAGTGCGTTCTGTAACTGTGAGTAGGAAAAAAAACTCCTCGGGAGTTTCTTGCCGCTTCTTCTTCCGAGACCACTCACAGTAGGGATTTGTTGAAGTGATGGCGTAGTTTGACGTTCGAAAAGTGTTTGTAAAAACCAACTTCGAATAAAATATTATTTCATTTCATTTCATTTCATTTCATTTATGATATATATCAAAAGTTTGATATATATCCATTTTGTATGAAAGCCATATTATTATTTTATTGTATTATTCATGTATACTATTTGCATATGTGTTAAAAAACAGAAATTTTTCTGACGCGACAGACGGCATTAATACCGGCAGAAGTGTTGCCATTTATGGATTAGAACTTATATTAGGCAGTATGTTTTAACTCTACTCCACCGCCATCTACATTTGGGAAGCAGAAATACAGTAACAAACGCCAAAAATTACTCAATAATATAAAATTTGATATATATCATGATATATATCCATTGACATATATCCTCGAACCCTGGTAAAAACACTAAGTTTATCGGGAGTCGTTAATAAAGTGGAAGCTTTATAACCTGTATTTTATGTGTTAAAAATTTATTTTTACATTATTAAATTAAATTGAATTACTTTGTAATTCTCCAAAGAACAACAGACAAAAAATCTAAAAACAATGAGTATTGTAAATAGTAAAGTTTAACACAAAAAAGTAAACACAAAATAACTGTCTGTTAAAAGAACACCAAAACAAACTTTATTTGATAACTTTGCGCTTATTTTTGACATAATCACAGAATACACGCGACTTGGATATCCGAGTAACCATGCGAAACTCAACATTTTTTATTCTCTATTACAATAATATACTATCTAGATAAGCGGAGGAGGCAGCTTTTCCAATCAACGGCCGGACTAATTGCCAGTATATTCCCGCGGCCCTTCCTGATTTGTTAATTTAGACATTAGGCGATCTGGGAACGCACTGATTGGATCGAGAGCCGATGTGCTTACGCGGGTTGCGGGCGGACGTGTAAGGGCTAATGAGAACTATTTTTTTTTATAGTCGAAATAAACTCCCGCGTTACAAAAGTTAATTATTTATTTTATTTTGATGTTACACACATACATTTTAATTTTATTTATTGGTTTCATTAACTCATCCATTCACTATTAGGTTGCATATTTAATCGTGCAATTTTATATCATTGAAATTAAAACCTATTTTATTTCAGCCGTAATGTGTGTGTAGTGACAGACAGGCAAACGATATGTATATAAGCTTGGTTAATTATTGTATAATTGTTAGTTTATCGTTTCGTGATAGATCTTAATGTAATTATAATTCCAATATCCTAAATGTACTTTTGCTGCTAAACTGTAATCATGTGAGCCAAGACCGTATTAAATTAAATGTCATGTCAGTATATAATTTTATTGTTTTCTTTATTATCGTCATCAGTTCATTATAAACTCATAAATAAGAACTGCCCATATTTAGGTTCAATCCAAAAATCTCCATAGCACTGGTAGCACTTTTTTAAGGGTGTTTTAAACGCATGGAAGAAATTTAAATTCAATTTGAAATTTGAATTCAATTTAATAAGTTTCAACGAAAACAATTCATGTAGATAGCGTAGTGCAAAAATATTAAATGATAGTGTATCAATAAAAATATATTTATACGCCATCTGGCGTAGAGAAACAAAAATATATCTGAGCAAGTAAATGTCGCCTGTAGTGACAACAGGGTGTACAAACCTCTACTTCAAAATTCTGCACATAGATGGCGCTTATGCTATCTGTTTACTTACCTATTGTTTATGTCTTGCATCCACCTCGTGACTATCTTAGAAGTTGTTGTTGAGCACCGAGTACATTTGTATATACAGTTATTGTTGAGTGTAGTGTAACTGTCACTCACTTGATGCAGAGTCAGTTACCTAACTTTGTTGGCGATTTAAAAAATGTGAGTGAGTCATAATGTTCTCTGTTCATGCGTTATATGATATTATCTGAACGTACGGCAGTGCACCAGTACAAGTTCTTAACAAAGATAGCTTAAGATTTTTTCATGTATCCTATACTATATGTATACGATATTTACAGATATAATTAATGTGAACATATTTTTTTTCTTGAATCCTGGTATTGTATATATTATATATACTACATAGGTACTTTTCCGTTAGCCGGACGCAAACGGAAAATCGCCAAATAATGTAGAATTCCGTCCGGTAAACTATAAATATCCAGCACTCGTGTTCAGGGGTGGAAGTGGGGGTAGTGAGGAGAGAGGTTACACTAATTCCTTCTCCCAGTAATTTCACGTCTACAAAAAACGTATTCTTTTTTATCGAATTTTGATATCACAATACAAAAATTCTTTGTTACCTTCCTTATTATCATTTCCTGGCCGACAACGCATCAGTGATACCTTTGGTCTTGCTTTTGTCCATGGGCGACGGTGACCACTAACCATCAGGTGGCTCGTCTGCTCGTTCGTCGGCTTTTACCATTTAAAAAAAAACTTGAGATAACACGAAAAATGTCGACAAAACCCCGCTTCACGAGGTTTCTTTTCTCTGTGTAATCTAAAAAAAACCTAACTGAACCTAATCCAACCAATAGGTTAGTAAGCTTGTATTGTTTTTAAAGAAAACAGCAGATTCAAAATTTTACAATTCAATAATTTTTATTTATAGCTGAACGATTTCGATTTTTATTTCGCAGATAGTTTTGTCATTCGCTTCGTTTGGCGACTTTACTCGCGTTTAGTTCACAATTGGCGACATTTGCGTCCGGCCAACGGAAAAGTATCATTATATGTTATTCATTATCATGCTATATATTATATAATCGTTTTAACTGGTCATAGAATATATTGTTATAAGTGAGTTTCTAGGTTATCTTTGGGTTTTGGAACGCTGTTAAATTACCCATTATTATCATTAACCAGACCCATTACATTGGATTCCAACCTCCGATCGAATATGTTTAACCTGTTTTACTTATGACGTCAGCAAAACCTTACAATTGTAGTTATTAAAACGCAATTGGTAACGAAATAATCACTTATGTCCTGCTTCATCGACTTCCCACTATTTAACCGACGTATGCCGTGACTGGTCATTATGCCACTGTATAAATAATACGTAATAAAATAAAACGACACTGTCATAATGATAAAGACTAACTGAGACATTTCCCTCATTTATTATCTGTAGCGTAATTCTGTTATCACACAGATCAACCTTACAGTTGATTCCGCACTGAAATTATGACGATATTAAGTACATTAATTAAACTCTAATAAATTACCAACCATTTTGGTCATTATTATTTTAAATTAAAACATAGTAAATGGTTAGATCAGTGATTCTCCACCTTTTTTTTGTTGCGGCACATATTTAACGATTTCAAAATTTGGCGGCACACAAAGAAAAAGATAAAAATTATTTACTTACTACAACAAACTGCATAAATAGTTTATGACAAAAATTTTAAATATACGAAATAAACTAATATATATTACAATAATAACTAAACGTTTATTAAGGGATTAATTACAAGCCAATAATATTTTTAATTGTTTTTTAATTAATAATATTTTTAATTTTAATATATTAAATATTTTTAATGCGAAATTTGAGCTTGATGTTTTTTGATAATTTCATTTATATTTGGTCGTAAAAATGACAATGCTATCACTAAAACAACACGTTTTGTACGCAGAAGTGGCAAGTGTGCGCCGACTTGAGACATATTCCTATTGCTATGCACGCCGCTTCATCATAATTTGGCACTAAGAAAAAACGCGTTGCATAGCAAATAATAAAATAATTTATTTTTTTGTGGATTTAAATATATATTCATGTTAAAAATATTTTTCTTTTTAAATGATATAATTTAATAATATTAACATTATTATATATTTGCAAAATTTGGCGGCACACATTTGAAATTTGGCGGCACACAAAAGTGCCGCGGCACAGTGGTTGAGAATCACTGGGTTAGATGATCCATGATACATACATCATAGACCATTGTAATTATCTTACCTCGGAATGAGCTGCACGTGAATTGAGATTACAGAATTACCACATTATGTAGAACAGTCTTGAAAAGCATTCATAGTACAGTTGTTTTCATCAGATAATCATCCGTAACGATATATTCATATCTATTTTAAATAGTTTTGGATAAAATACTACACAATCAATTTCTATCTTAATTAGCACTGTATATTTTTTTTTTAATTTGCAAGGCTCTGTGACCTCATAGTTGTTTAAGTCAAATTTTATGATTAGTGCACGTAACGTGGCTGTTGATTGGATTAAAGTGGACAATGGACTTAAGCGATTACTCCATTGGTTAAATGACCTCGTGTACGTTTGACGTTATTTATATTAACTATGTACCTAGAGGACGCCCACGTTTTTATGTCACCAAGAATTTATTATAAATCAATCGATCGGCCGCAGTTCCATGGACTCATTGGAAACTGCTTGCTTGCTGTTGCTCATTTAATTATTAAATAAATATTCAAATGGCTCTTGAGATTGTTATTTATATAACTATTCTATAATTAGGACAGTTGTTTGTCTTCCTGTTATATGTAAAAAAAACATTTAATTTTCAGTAATTCATTAACAGTGTAACTACTACTCGCTTCCGTGAAGGAAAACATTATCAGGAAACTAGCACACATGTTCTCAAAGGTGTGTGAAGTCTGACAAATCGCACTCTCATTGTGAGCGGAGAACTCCCGAGCTCAACAGTGAGACGATTGTCGGTTGTAATGGTGACGATGAATTAACAGTGAATTAATATATAAACTATTTTCAGTTATGCAAACCGAAGAGTACGGTTTAATTTATAATTTTATTGTAATTAATTCAAATGATATATATTTTTTTCATTTATTAAATACACAAAAATTTATTAAGCATTATTTTTGCGTTCATTAATTAAGGTTACACATTTTGTTTCCTAAAATTTAAACGAATAAAACAAGACACGGTTCGGTTTAACATGCCTACATAAGGTCGAATATAATTTGTATAGCGAGCAAATCTTGGTTTAAGAAGACAGTGTCTTAAAAATCACTGGTAATTGACCTTCAGTGTTTTTTCCTTTTCACTGCTAAAACATTTTGTACAGTGTGCCCATAGTGTCATATTCGTCTATGGTTTGAGTTTATTGTTTACCATTAATTTGTAATTGCTTTAATCGGGATCAGACGAGACGTGGCTCTGCTATTGCGGTTCGTTTTCGTTCTTCTCATTAGCATTGCAAGCAATTTAGTTTTCGTAATTTTTTAAGTTCAAAGTGTACGTAAAAACTACTAAACTAATTTAAACTATTTCATCCATCGTAGAACATATTACGCAACGAATAAATATTGTCCTATTTACCGTTGTTTGATTTATAGGCCTTTAAATTTATAGGCAACTTCACCTTGTGAATCAATTGCATCGTTCTGTGCAGTATTATGTAGAAACTGAGGAACAGTGGAAAAAATTTATTAATACCTATACTAAAGGCCGCGCCTCGACTTCTTTCGAGTCGAAACATTTATTATATTTACATGATATATAGCCTATTTTCATCCGGAATAATATACCTTTAAAAGGGCAAAAGAATTTTTCAAATATGTGCCTTGGTTCCGGAGTTTACTTTCCGTATATTTAAATACACAAACTCACAAAATTCGCTCTCTGTCTTTATAATATTAGTATAGATAACTATGTATCGATCACTTCGTTGGTTGTTCGGAAGACCGACGTTCAAAAGAGTCGGCTTTCACTGCCAGAAATAGGTATATATTTCAATAAATTATTTCAAGTTAAAATTCGTAGTTACATATCTGGAAATATTACGTGATATTTAACCAATAACTAAGCGTAAAAGTTGCTTTTTGGGCATAAGGGGGTCCATTCATGAGTCCAAGCTGACTCCTCCCCTACTAGTGGGCTTCCATGGTGCACCCTGCTAAACAACGGACGAGGCTATGGCGAACGGTCCCTCTTATTGGAGGTTGCTAGGCTCTGTATCCGTTTAATCTTGACGGTACTTGAATGGTCGTAGGGTATTTATCCCGACTGGTTAGCTACCACCCTCCTTCTAAAATGAAACGTTTCACACGTTTTCCGGTCGCAGCGTCGGAGGACCAGTAATAATGCGCGTAACCCGCTTTTATTATCAGGTGGCTCGTCTGTTCGTTTGTCGACTTGTTACATAAAATATAATCTTTAAATGTATTTGCTCACGTGATGCGGAATGTAATTTTCCTGCGGTGCATAAGAGGCAACACGTCGTGCATCCTGTATGGCGCGAATTACTCATAAGTACTTATCAAGAGGAAGCACTTATAATCCGACAGTCTGCGTTATTTGTAAGCAAGTTAAGGAGCGGCCCGACGTTGAGTGTGACCGATTTTTAGAGGGCAATCGTTAAATCGTTCCCTTTTGTTAAGATCTTATAGCAGTTGTTAAGGCAAATTAGAGGTCTTCAGGCAGCATAAGATCACTTAGTTTTTGCCACTAGTTAAAATGTAGTTACTTTTGTTCGTCAATTCGTTAAAATGGTGAACGTTGTGAGTGAGATAGTCACATTATCTCCAAAACCTAACTCGCAATCCCGCCTTTCTACCATAACACTACTCCTGTAGTTACTGATGAGCACTTATTACTTGAATAGAACAGAATTGACTTGAATTGAATAGAATAACTATGAACAAGCGTTATAAGGCTGTCGTTATATTTTTTTAGTAACAGTACTATGTTTGTTTTGAATATTGTTTAGGATTTTTTTGGTTATATTTGCATATATACGAGGTCGAAGCCACTCAGGACGCCGTCATAGCGAGCAAGGTTAAAAACCGGCGAAGCGTAGACGCCGTCTTGTCTTTTGGGTCTAACTTCATGTCACATAAGGATGTTCTCCATAATGTGTTTTTTTTCCAGTGCTATCAATTTATTCTTGTCAATGCCACTCGTAAAACGAGATTTGATCACCGATTGTGGGAAGATAAACTCTTTTTTTCTCATTGAGTTAGTAAAAATTCATATTTCATGACTGATTTGTAATGTATCTGTATATTGCTTTGTACTTTTATTGTCGATTAGTTATAAAATGTGTCATGACGTTGCATACATCTAGCAGTTTATGATAAAATATTTACATCCTGCTGCCCGCTCGGTAAAACCTTCAGCTGTTCTCTCTAAACTTAGTTCCTAGGAGGAATTTTTCTGTTTCCATTTTTGGATAAAATTATTAAAAAAAAAAAAATTGAGATGAAACGTTTAAATATTAATAACTTATTGTTTGGTAACAATTTCTAATGTTTTAAAAGATGGGCAAAGATTTAGGATATATACCCTATTATTTTCAAATCCTAAACATGTTTAAATATTTAAAACATATTTAGGATTTGAAAAGTATTGTGAAAGGAATAAATTATACACAGTCGATCTATAATAGCTATTTAGTACCGTAACGTAGATCTGAGCAGGGTCGTGTTACTTCGATGATATGTTATGTTAATGACCCTGTCTTCCGAGTGACGAATCTTTTATATCTATTACAAGTCAATGCCTGACTACAATCCCGGCTTATTGTAAGCGGCGCTGTAGCCTTAGACGGTAAAGGTCTAATGACCTGTGTCAAACATACAAAAAGCCCGTTCGTTCTGGACTTGAAGGTATCCACACTGTAATTTGATAGGAACACCGGCGCGGCAACATTCGAATTCCGGTCGATGTTAGATACCCAATGCTACAAATGTGGTAGATAGAGTTATTTATCGCGATTGAGATGTTTCATATTTTGTCCGTGTCATCCGCAACTCGGGGAATCCTTGTGCGTTGGTGTAAGTGATTCAATGCGTGTTTCGAGGAAATTGATATTATTACTTGTTAGTCAATAGGTAGGTACCTAAGAAATATAAATCATTTATTTCAAATACTAAATAAATGACATTATTTAGCTTCTACTACAGTTTAGTGAAGCTACTATATAACACAAGAGAAAAAAAAATGAATAAATGACGAAAGAAACTCCTTAGCACATTTTTATAAACAATAATTATACTAAGTATGAAATTATTTAACTAATGCGACTCGTGTAAAACCGGCTGAGACATTGTATATTTCCAGTTGTCCTTGTCATTTATATATTCATCTTATAATACATTTTGCATGGAAGTTGACTTCAAATATTTCGTAAGTATTTGCACGTAAATCAACAATCTGCTATATTACTATTATAAAAACGTACATCGATCTCCACAAAATATGACATAATATACTTATAGCACTCCGTGATGCCTTTGAGGCCTCAAATATACATACTTCAAGAGATTAACATCAATTGTATTACGACTGTAATATTTAATCTACACAAATATTTTCAACAGAGTATGTGAATTTGTGTGTCGCATACACACTGAGGGCAATTTCCGCGACCATGACATCTATTTGAGAAATTCTTTTACCATTTGATAAGTACATTAATCCGGGTGGACACGGGCTGTATCATGACGAGCTGTGCTGTTAGTATATTTCATATACCTTAAACAAACATTCCACATAGTTTTTGTTTTTAAATGATTCAAACTTTTTAATTATATCCCTTGTAACATGTTGGAGCTGAAACAAAACAGTACCTTAACTACCCTAAATAAACCACAACACTGGTACATCTTGAAGCAACTATTAACACATTTTAATTTTATCTGTAATTGTGACATTATTAGTGTTTGAATAATTCGTAAGCGACAGTGACCCGATGCCGTTACAACAAACATCGTTGTCGAGAGCTTGATTACTTTAATTAGATATATCTAACGGGTCTGTTGCCGTAATATGATAATAGAATAAAATAAATTATATGTATAAAAATAGTAATTTAAACGGGTTTCAAACCATCGTCGATATGCCGTGATGTTTCTCACACCTGCAGCGACGGAGTGCTGGCGAGCGGGTTTATTGCTTCTTTTTCAACCGGCGACGAATTAACGAACCTTCTAATGTTACCGATGTCGGTTAGCGGTGACGACTCACCGTCAGGTAGCTCCTCTTGATACAAAACTTGTTCTCGGAAGTAGGGACGGACCTGAGGCCGAGACGGTAGGATAGAATAACGTAGGATGCCTGTATTTGTAGTTGCTAGCGGATATTCCATTCCATGGCCGTTTGCTACTTCCGTTGTAGTAAAAGACATCCACCGGTTAAAAATTATTTCCTTGCCATTTTCGCGAGCATTTTTTATTTTTTAATACGGATGTACATGACCAAAAACCACCAGAGCGTGCGCCGGATACGAATCCGACCTACCGTGTACGGTGAATTGTAATTAATTAATTTATTAATGTGGTAATATAGTTACAATAATGTAGTTGATTAATAAAATGGAATAATGTGACATTATACTTATTATGTGTACATGATGACAGATCAAATAAAGAATAGAACATATTTACATACTATACATGTAACTGCAGGAGCCGTCTGTTTGAGATCGTGTAACTTTTTATGGACTTGAGCGAAAGAAATCGTATTCACACAAAATTGTTTGTGCTGTGGGGACTAATAACATAATGAAACGATTTGTGCACTCCTCCTACTTGCCTCTTATCATTTCTGTAATTCTATCCAAATGTTGTCCGGAAGATATTTATATAAGCAATTAACAAGCCTGCTAACTATAATAATATATAACTTGTATGAACGTATTTTGTTTATTCATCATCATTAAAATCCATCGTGTCAGCACACAATGAGAGGGACTATGACCATAGTCCACCACGCTGGCCAGGCTTGGTAGACTTCACATATCTTTGACAACATTATAGAGAACTCTCAGATATGCAGGTTCCTTTACGTGATTCTTTTTTAACTAATTCTTAATAAATAATTGATTTGTAATACGCACATCATTTGAAAAATTTGAGGTGCGCGCATGCTTCGAACTCAATTCTTCCATTCGTGCCACCGATTCCGACGTTCATACGCTACAACCGCTTCTTTTTTTCATTAGTGTGGAATAAATAATTATTATCTTTCAAGTTAATCTACATATAACAAAAAAATTATACATTTTTCGCAACAACCTGCTTTATTGTTAAATACTTTAACAATCGCAAACGAGTATTTGACGACGTCAACAATGCGCCGTCTTGCTTAATATCAATAAATAATCTTGCCATCAACAGTATGAGATTCTATATAAACATATCTACAAGTAACTGGGGTGCAATGAATTCACTGAGTTGTAAAAAAATAACTGGGTGCTGTATAGGTTCTCAGTAAAGACTTGGCAGATGGTAGAATCCACCGAAAGTGATGGAATTCGTGGTCTTTTCGATAATTAAATAACAGAAGGGCCTGTTCGCTTCAAAGCGAACGGCGCCGATGCGGTTGCTGAACTCGGCCACTGAAACTGCAGACGCTGTCGTGCCTTCCTCTGTCACCTCAATCTCGGCTTTATGAATAACCTTTGTAGCATACATCGGTATCCGCGACATCAGCGGCAAACTCGCCCGCGACTCATTAAACAGGTCTAATATTCCCATTAACTTCAAACTATCCGTGAGATCCAATTTGGACTCTATTTTGAACCTCGGAATGAAGCAGTCGACCTCGTCTTCGCCGTATTCCTCGGTCGATATTTTCAGCTCATTAAAGACGATATCCAATGATACGTTGTTGAAGTTATAGAACATGTCCGTGAGAGACACTCCGGGGTTCGGTAGCATGATCAGCATAGAAAGTCTGTTTTCCTTTCCGTAAGGTATTTCAATTACTCTAGCCTGTAATGACTTAATGTTAGCGAACGGGTATGTGTATCTTCTGTACATCATGTTGACTTCTCCGAGTACAGCTCCAGTGCTGCTGTAGAAAGGCCTTTTCATCGTCTGCGACGCATTGAACGGAGCCGTCCACTGGCCCTTGAAGTATAGAACGCTCGTCATGATCATGGCAGAAGACGCTAAATCCTGAGCGGTTACAATGCTAGGGATGCGTCCGTGGGTCACGGAAGAAATAGCATTGTTTATGTTATTCGCAGTGTGGTCCGCCTCCGAGAAGTTCGCGACGACCATCCTAGCGTTGTATTCGGTGGCGACATCTGCAAAATCCCGAAGAGGCAGCCACCGCGCATCAACGAAAATAGCGTTAAATCTTTCCAAGTCAACCGTGTTCGTCTTAACTTGTAACCACTGAAATATGTTTTTGAACTCTTCTCTGGTCTGTGCCCTTTTATGTCGATCTATACGCAAAGTCGAGCATATTTGTTGCAAGGTTTTCCCCGCTGCGCCTTCTGCGATCACGGCCAAAAGCGACCACGCGGTCACCGGCGACATGATCATATTCATACCCTTTTCTTGTTGCTGCGTGGTGTAATACAGCAACTCGATGGAAAAATTGCCAATCTTCTCTGCGAGTCCATGATGTAGATTCGGATTCTTTAACTGAGAACTAGACTTTATTAGTTGTCCGTAACACGCCAACGCACAAAACAATAAACTTGTCAGTACACATTTGTATATAAACATGGTTAGGTTATTTACAAACTAGTTTATAAAACAAACACTGGTATAACAGCGCGCGACATTCGCTCTGGCCATGCGGTCGGCCACAACTGACCGACTGATTCACTGTGCCGAAGTAATAAGCGAAACGAACTCAGATTCTTTGGGAAATCCAACGGCTGACCGGTTCTGCCAATAACATCTGTCACTGTGTGTACACACCGCGCTATTTATAATTTGCATTTTTATCACTATGTTTGAACTAGTAAAGGTTATTGTCAATTGACTTATAATTCTAATGAACACAAGTTCAGTAAGTTCACATAGACAGATAGATAGAAATATGTAATAATAATAGTAGGTAGTTCATTGAATTGTTGTATGAATTTAAGAGTTTACAGAGTTAGTATTGCCTTGACCTTCATAGCATAGTAAGGTTGATACTACAGATGTTATGGATGTGGAATTTCGAAATTGGATTCTGATTTGTTGTATATCGTATATATTTATTACGGATAATTTCGGTTTAGGTTACAGAGCTCCATAACACCCCTGGTTTATACCCAGTGAGATAGATGTCTCATGTGTAAGAGTCAGAGAACAAGGGATTGAAAACCTGTAGAAAGTGTGTAGCTAGGTAATTACTGAACCCAAATCTTTTATTTGAATATTTTCTTAACTTGTTTATGTGTTCACATATTGTCTTATGTACTCGTCATATTATTGTTTATGGCTATATTTAAATATAATGCAACTTTTTTGTTCGTTTATTGATTACCACAAAATATAAGCCACCGTTTGCTATTATGTTACAAAATATATTTGCTTCGACGACTTGTTTTTGAAGCTCTGTTTACTACTTACATTGGGTTTAGTAACAGGAAAATGTATTTGTAGTAACAAATGATAAGATGTTTATGAAACGCAGCTGTTAATTGGTGGTAGAGTTTCCTAGTTAGATATGTGCATTAGTAAACAGTTGTTTATTGATTTTAAATACTTTTCTGTGTGTGTAGTTCAAGAAATGCGCCAAATAAATCTGCCAAGTTACTAATTATATCTTTTACATAATTTGGGTGAACGATACGAGCACAGACTCGATAAAAGAATCAACTTTTAACGGTAATGGGTATTCACTATTATTTTATATTATTAATTTGTGTTTTTTACCGATGTTTCGACCCAATTAAATGGACATGGCTACGGTGATCTTGCGGAGGCGGGAAAAAAATTCTTGACAGTTGACAAAAACTTATGACAGATGAGCCGATCAACTTTACGTCTTAATTAGTTTTGTACCATAAGTACCACCATTTAAGTATAATATTACAACCAATGCCACCGAAATCTTCACTCATTAGTTCAATGACACTGTTTTCACCTCATACAATTTATGTAGACTGTTAATAAGGATCCTACTAGTTTTAAGAGTTAACCAGTTGATATAAGGTAGTAATACCGCTTGCCATTCTTCTGTCCTAATCGATGTAAACGTGTCGAAATAACATTTAAAAAAAGACAATAATCGTGTTTACCCGTCACAGTTGGAATGTAATGTTTGCGATGATGTTGGTTTGAAATCAAAAAGATCAGCTGTCAGTGTAGTTCAGTACGTGTAAATCAAGGTTAGTATTTTTTGTTGTTGTTATTTTATGATTTTTGGTAATATCATTTTTGGCTGCTGCTTTTTTGGCATTTTATCGATTTGAGATCTCAATTATTTTCGTTAAAACAATACATAGGAAAACATGGTTAATGTTTATGCAAAACTATCATACAAATATCAAATGTAGAGTTAATAATTAAGTTAAATCCAATTTTTTTGAAAACTAGCAGCCCGACCTTTCTTCAAAAGGATGCGATTTAGTGAAGTTCAAAATAAGAAGTCCACTTAGCACAAAAATAAGTAAGTTTATCTTATTACATGCGTCTATCTCTAGTGGTTTGGGCTGTGCGTCGTCCGCCTCTCAGTCAGCTCGTCGAGAAGGACCTTGTTCAACCGAATCTTTCATTGAACAGAATTGTCGAAATGAACGTTACATTATCATGCGTGATTGACGTAATATAGACAAACACTTGACGTCCAAAGTGATTCTGTTGAATTATGTTAATTCATATTTACGACTAGCAAATGCCCTCGCTTCGCTTCGGAAAAACTACCTTACGCTTAAAGATATTTTTTTTTCTCGTTCTGTGAATTAGAAATAGGTACATATATTAATTCATAACTTTTTTATTTTTGGACGGATTGCAATGAAACAAATTTTGAGTATTATGTGATGCTTACTGCAATACATAAGTGAAAACCAGAACAAAATCAGCTAAGCCGTTTCTGAGATTAGCGCGAACAAACGCACAGAGAAACAGACAGACAACAATTCAAACAACTTTTGTTTTGGGTTCCATTGCGTCAATAAAGGCTCCTTGTAGTTTTTTTTTTATATACATATATATACTGAATGTACAGAAAGCGATCAATTACAATTTTATTATATGCATAGATTTTTCTACGAACGCATGAAATTCCTATACAAAAATACCCACCACTAACCACGTCATATGGTCTCTTTAAGAGCGGCTAGGACACGGGACTGTACCCAGAAACGAAGCGGTCTGGATCCAGCAGCCGGAACGTATGGGATGCAACAGGTTTAATCCATCATTGAATCCGTTCCAACCTTCAGTACTCACAGCTCACAACTCTTAGTTTACTGGACTTCACACTGGAGATGTTATGGATATGAAATTTCGGATTTGAATACGGATATATGAATAAAATTTTACCGGTTTCACTTACGGATACTACATGATACAGAGTCCTAAACTCGGAAAAAATATTACCAGGCAACAGTTTAACTTTATTATTTTATATATTATTTATCACATTATTTTATATATTATTTATCACAGAAAAAACAATAGCCCGGAAAATGAAACAATAGAATGCATCTAAAAATTATAGCGGCTCGGCCAGCGAAAACCTGTTATTACGTATTTCATTCAGACCCTGGTCCTATCCGAAATCATTCGAAACTTTTTTAACGCATTCGTGGTTACGGTTTCAAAGAACTTTTTAAATATTTCGGATATCGGATAGTTTCGGTTTGAGTTAAGAACCTTCATAACACCCGTACCACCCAGTGTGATCCCAACGTTACTCGATCAATAACTATATCGACCCGCAGCCATTTCCAACCGCGACTAGCCGTACATTAATTATTGTAGAGGTTTTTGTATATATTTCATATACTACGAAGGAAGTGATTTGAATCTTCATCAATTCAGCTATTCTTTTTCTTTACCGCAATCGCCTTTGCTATCCTGCCGAGGTTCTCACTGCACTGAAACCAGCCGGTAGAAATTTATTTAGCGTTACCTGTCTTTTGTTCCTTGACTTTAAATTTCGTTTAATATTAAAAAAAATCCGTCATCCGAGTATAAAATAAAACGACAAATCATTTTCTAATCGTCATTTAATGTATTCGTTTCGGTCTTCTTCAACAGCTCCTCCTCCGCTTCGACTAATATCCTGCCGATCGTCTTCACTAACTTCACTCTGAACCGGGCCACGGCCGCGTGCTCTTCGAAGCTAATGTTTGATAGATCTCTATGAATATAATATTGGAAAGTATTTCTAAGCATCTCTCTCACCTTTAGAATTTGGTCTGCTTGCCTGCAAAAGAGAATCGGTTTATTCGTCAAGCTAAAAGATGCTGTAAACTGGATCGTGATACCAGTTTGGTATCATTTTGTGTGTGTATGTGAGTGAGTGAGTGAGTGAGAGAGTGAATGAGTGAGAGAGTGAGAGAGTGACTGAGTGCGTGTGTTTGTGTTGTGTGCTATTTGTTTGAGTGTCTGTCCAGGTTATAGACGGGGGATCCTAATATCGCTGTGTATGTGAAAAATTAATTATTAAAAATTAAAAATTAATTTTATACATACCTATACGGCATTTGGATTTTCAGCTTATGCTTGAGCAAGTGTAATTCGCTTGTATTTTCTGATTCCTGCAACCAAAAAAGAATTACTTACATATAATTGGGAATGAGTAAATGAGTTAATAACATAAAATAACTCAATATAGGGTATTGATGTTCGCCAACTGGTCGAAATTAGATCATAATAATTGAATATTGTAATTTTTTTATTTAATACTTTATTGCACTAACCATAAAATAAAGAGGGGGTACAATGGGTGGACTTAATGCCTAATGACATTCTCTACATGTCTATTCTCTTATATATTTTTTAATTATTTTTATTGATAACAGTAATCCTTGTCAAGAGCTATACAACAACAAAAAAAGTTATAATTCATTGAATTCAAATTAAAAATCAATTAATTATATGGGTATTGTGTAAATAGACTTATGGGTTGAGAAAAAAGGAGAAATCGGTATTTAACTTTTTTTTATATATCTAATATTAAACACCAGGCGGGGTTGGTTTTGGCCACACGGCTTCTAAAAGTTCATCGGATACTAATATTATAAAGAGAGAGTGCGAATGTGTGAGTTTGTGTGTATGCGGAGTGTAATCACCGGAACAACGGCACCCGTTTTTAAAACACTTTTACCGTCTGAAAGGTACATTATTCCGGACGGACACAGGCCGTGTATCGTGTATGTATACAGGGTGTTAGGGATCGGATTTCCGATATTTTACCCACGTATTGTACTTCAAATTTTATCGACAAAAAACCATACAAAGGGGGGGNNNNGGGGGGGGGGGGTCGCAGCACCCCTCACTCCTCTGAAGCCATTTTTAAATTTCACATCTCGTATTCTTACGAGTTCATTGAAACTCTTTTTTCATGATCTTATGTTATCCACATATTTGAAAGTCAGCTTATTGTAAAGATGATGAAATTTGCCACATTGAACAATTTTTGAAAATTAGTTTTTTTAGTAAATAAAATAAAACTAACTTTCTTAATGAAATGTTGTTGTTTTTATTTCACATAATGTCTAATTTTTGGCTCACACTCAACTTCTTATCGCAAAAATATCTTTCTCGCTGACACACAATGGAATGCTACCTGCTGTAGGAATGAGTCATTATTTGTCAATTTTGACTCTTGTTGTTAGACCCCGTTTTTAAAAGATTAGCGTGAATACCAGTAATAATTTGTTAGCACAGCTTATTTCAAGCAAATTAGAAGAAAAAAAACGATAGGTTAAGGGCCATTTTTAAGGCAGAGCATAACTAAAAAAAAAAATTACCAAGTTTTTCATCTAAACGAAAGTTTTAAAATTAATTTTTTTTGAAATTTTTATCAAATTTGGTTTTAAATGACAGCAAATTTCATCATCTTTAAAATAAGGCGACTTTCAAATATGTGGATAACATAAGATCATAAACAAAAGAGTTTCAATGCACTCGTAAGAATACGAGATGTGAAATTTAAAAATTGCTCCCATTCAGAGGAGTGAGGGGTGCGACCCCCCCCCCTTTGTGCGGTTTATTGTCGATAAAATTTGAAGTACAATACGTGGGTACAATATCGGAAATCCGATCCCTAACATCCTGTATAAAGTGGCTAAGTCATTATGATGTTCGTAAAGTGTGTCCAATTTGTTGTCGTTTAGTGTAAATTTTTCAACGCGAACGTAATCGGGGCCATTATTGAAGGGGCCACACCGTATGTACGGTGCACACGGCTCTCGGCACATTCCGTTACGATCGTTGCCATGTTGCCGCTGGTGGAGACATGGTCGGTGTAAATCAGAAATCGGTGACAGCTGGGGTTCCTCTACATCTCATCTAAGACGTAATGCTGCTAAATAATAAAACTGTTACAAGGTCGAATCTGCACAAGGAATATATTTTTTTAATTCTATACAACTAAACTTCGTTACAGATATACTGGTATAAACGTATTCTTTTGGAATTTTCCGTCAGTCTGTCGGTCTGTCCGAACACCACCGCATAGATTTGGTTCACTCTTGACATATTTGTAATTTGTATAATGGAACATAATACACAATACTTTTCTTCTCGGGAAATGGATCTGTTTACGCGGAATGTTCCCAAGCGGAAACATCTCCAGCAAAGGGGATGTCATACAAATTTGACAAGGGGCGTGGAGGG